>JAIUCV010000007.1:40916071-40976276 GCA_026724425.1 Erythrophleum ivorense
TGGTGAGAAAATGAGGAACAAGATTGCCTTAGTTCACAAGGAAGCAGAAGAGAAGAGGGCAATGGTTGAAGCCAAGCGTGGTGAAGAATTTCTCAAGGCAGAGGAATTGGCTGCAAAGCACCGTGCAACTGGAACCACTCCAAAGAAGGTTTTCGGATGCTTTTAATTTTTTTTTTAATATTTTTTGGTTTTGTGGGTCTGATATGATAGTAATAAATCGTAATTTCAAATTTTGTGTATATTTTTTGTTGTTTGTTCTCGAGGTTGTTTTATGTGTGTAAGAAAAATAAACCCCAAAAAAAAAAAATACAAGATCAAATTTATGGCACATTTCTTGCTAGTATGATCCTCCTCATATAGAGTGTTCTTTAATGGATAATTACACAACAGAACTCTTACTTACTTATCAGGTAATGGCTATCTTTCATCCCTTTTTCTTCCCCTCTGTTTTGTCTACGTTGGAAGTCTTTTGTAATAACTAAGAAGGAATTAGTTTTTTGGTCTTTTAGATATACTTTTTTTAAGATTAGAAATTTTATTTTAATCGGTTAAAAATTGTTTTGTTTTAAAAAGATTATCATAATTAAGCCTATTAACATATACTTTCGAACAAGTGATGTAAATTAGCAAAGTGCTGGCCAGGCCATTAGAACGTTACATCAACACTACTCTAAGTACGAATTTAAGTCCCTAAGATTTATATAGCGCACCGTTTTGGTCATATAAAGATGAAAAAATTACATTTAAAGACTTGAATTTTGTAAAATTTATAATAAAAGATCAATTTTGTAAAATTTATAATAAAAGATTTTAAAATTTAAAAATATTTTCAAGGATTATAACTATTATCAAATTTTAAAAATTTATTATTGAATTAAAAAAAATTATTACTTAGTTTTAAAAAGTAACTTCTAAATTCAATAATTATAACTTTTATTTGATAGTAATAATAGTCCTTAAGAGTGATTATAAATTTTATAAAATCTAAGCCTTAATATAATTTTTCATATAAACATTTGACATTTATTCTATTACATCACGTCACGCCTTATTAATGGACCTAACATTAAAACTGATTTAAAACAAAAATGATCTTAAAAGGATTATCATGAAATATTGAATCTTCGAAAAATTAAACTAAAATAAAGTATATTTTAGAAGATCAATAGGCAGGTCACTTAGGGCACCTTTGATTTGTTTGATGGAAAAATAACTCCTCTATCACTTATGTACATTATCTGTCATATTCTTATAATTATTAATTAATAATTACTACTCTTATTTTATTATTTGTTTAAAAGAAGAGTACAAGGAACATTTTTAATCCTTAAAATTATTTATTTTATTTTTTAATTTTTTCCATTCTACATACCAACCCAACCTTTAATAAAAAACTCTGATATGTCGGTAAGTATACTAGGATCAATGATATAAAAGTGACGGCAAATTATACAAGATTATCATTTTGTAACTTTTGTGGCAAGCCACTCTGATTGAAAATACTGAACCTTACAAAATACATCCTTATACAACAACGGGTACAAATCATCTCCTTTTCTCTTCAGCCTCGAAAAAACAGAATCTGTACCTTAAATACATTCTGGACTAAACATTCTCTTCCTATTAGACTAAAACTTCCCTTTTTTTGTTATTTTTGGGTATATTTCCAACACCATCATTTATGTATAAAACTTTGATAATCATGCCTATTTATTAGTAACCCTTGTTTATTACCTGTTACTAATAAATTAATAAAATCATATTAAATATTGATTACATCATTACATAGTTTTAAAATACATTTATCTTTTAGAAATAAATTAGAAAACCCCTCACATATAAAATACTAAAATCCCTCTGGTGAATTCAACAGAGCCTTAAAGCAATAGATGCAAAAACAACATTCATAAATTGCCATAAACTAGGGATAAAATGACAAAACCAATCCAGGACAATGTCTGAAGCAAAGATAATATTTCTTCTAAACGTATATCATATATATTTACTGATTTAAGTAAGCCTAATTAAAATCAAAATTCAGCAATATTATTTCTGCTGAATATCTACCATATTCCTACAAGATCCTCCAATATGCCTTGCACAGAAATACTACAAGAAACTCAGACCAAAAGCCACACAAATAGATTATCATACTTACTATAGCATACACTGATTAAAGTGGAGAAAAAAAAGAGTTTCCTTCTAAGAAGCTCATGTCATTGTATATAGGAAAATCCAACAAGAGCTGCAAGGCAGTGTCTGACGAGTCTTCCAAGTCATTAGAGATTGAAGAATCGTCAGACGCAGCCATTAATGCACCTTCATTAACGGTTGGAACTTCTGATGTGATGGCAGAGATTGACCCTGTACACTTGGTGGAAGACGACGATCCCGAAGATGAAATGGGGTTCTGACACGTGGCAGCATCTGGTTTCTTGTGCTGCATCATTTTGCGAAAGGCGTCTCCGACTTCGGAGTTCCACAGGCGGAGGAAGAAGTCGGAGTCGTCGAGAGGTTTGACGACACTCGTGGAGGGATTACTGAAGAGAGAAGTCTCTCTAGAGAGCCTAGCCTCAGCTTCGAGCCTCGCACTCTCCCACTGGGCCATGTGACGAGTGGAAACAGATGCTGCCTCTGCCTTGGGATTGTTAGGGTAGTGTGATGATGACGCCACTGGCTTGTGGGTTTGAGGGTCAAGTCCCATGCATATGAGTCGCTTCTTCAAGTGAGTGTTCCATAAATTCTTTATCTCATTGTCTGTTCTTCCTGGTAGCTGTGAGGCTATAGCAGCCCACCTGAAAATTGTTGATTTGGTTATTCTAAGGAAGAATTTAAATACAATTTTTAAATATTTATTATTATTTTTAATTATAAAATATTTTTGAGCAGCTCATTACAAAATTAAGTCTTCCAAACAAAAATTCTTATTATATTCATATTAAAGAAATTTTAAAATAAACTGTACATACCTTGAATTTTATCAGAATTGCATAAACTTTTTATTTTTAAAATATACAATCCTCTCTCCAAAAATTGTACTATACTTAATCTAATTTTAACATTTTTACTAAAATATTATCCATTAATATAAATACATATGTTTATTTAATTAAAATAACCTCATTCAGATTCAATAATTCAAGAGAGCAGATCTAATACTTAAAAAAATTAAGCCCCCCCCCCCAAAAATCATCAAATATGCATTTAAATTAACAGAAGACATTTTAGCCAAAATATTTATTAAAATTTAAACTAAAATATATATTTTAAAAATACGTAAAAAGTTTATACAATTTCAACAAGATTCAAGAGAAACATGTACAATTTACTCAAAATTTAATAATAAATATCTGAAAAAAAACTCCACTGTCCTTCTAAAACTGAAATACTCAATTTACAGAGAATGCAATAGCGGATACAAGTACACAAAACAATAAGCTGAACCCATGATATCCACACGCCAAAGGGACAAAAGTGAAAAGTGACATTTTGGAATAGAGAAGAAGGCAAGTTTTCGAATACAGACCCAAGATTCCTAAGGGAAAATTTTTCAACGATATAGGAGTAAGACTAGATTTCTCCACCTGATATTGAAGAACAAGATGGGCTTATCAAGAGAATTTTGCCATAGCAAGTTCGATCCCCGGTTGAATCATTTCGAATTTTGAGTATATAGTAATAAAAAATGATTTTAAACAAATTGTGAGAATAGCCCTTATCAAAACGTCTTTTATTCATTCAATTACGTGAATACAAGGAAAGTAAAGTCAGAAGAAGCTCTAGCTGCTACATATAATAAAAATGGAAGGAAGCTCGATCAGAAATTAGAAATTAGAAGGTAAGTACCTATTTCCAAGGATGCCATGAAGCTGTATCACAAGCTTCTCTTCCTCAAGAGTAAAGGGACCACGTTTTATATCAGGCCTTAGATAGTTCGTCCACCTTAGCCTGCAACTCTTTCCACAGCGAAGCAGACCTATAACAACAAAACACAACCTCACCTTATCTGTATTCAATCACCAAATAAATAGCTACTTATAATCATAGCTTTCTCTTCTTTTCCAAGTCATAGAGGTGAGAAATTACTAAGAATTCTTAGATTCAGTCCGTCACGAATCAGAACAAAACATAATCTTGGTTAACTTACCCAGAAAATGAAAATATACACTCCTTGGCTCAATGACGCAGAAGAATGGAGGAATCATGGTTGGGGTAATTTAACTCCACAAATCTAATTTTCAGGATTTGAACTAAACAAGAGGCAGAGCAAACCAAGAAAAGGCCAGAAATAAATTATAATAGTTGGATAAGGATTATATAATACCACTAAAAGTTAATTTAACTTACACTTCAAATTATTTCCCTTCCTTCTTTCCTTCCTTGCCTTTCCAAATCTTCTCACAGGTTAAGTTCTTGCCCTTTACTAAACCAAAAATTGGAACTTTTACTCTTACCCTTTACTAAACATTGTTCTAAACTTCTAATAGTTTTGTGGGTAAACTATAGTACCATCAAACGAAGTTAAAAAAGGAAGACAAAAAAAAAAGACAAAACAAAACAGAAACAAAAAACAAAAAACAAAAAAAAACAAAGACCACCAGGGACATTTGAAAACAAGCTATTTATACTGAAAATCAGAAAATGCAGGGTCTAAAACTGAAAGTTTTTACCAACCAAAGTATGTTTGTTCAAGAGAAATAAAGCTTGAAATCATGGAAAAGGAAGCTTGAAAAGTAATAGACTAGAGTAAGGGACCACCAAATAGGAAGACAAAAGACAAATGTAAGATCAAAACCTGCCAACTTTGGAAGAGAACGCCAGCTTCCATGGCCACCATTCTTCTTGATGTAATCAACAAGGATCTCATCCTCTTCAGTTGTCCAAGGTCCTTTCTTCAAACCCCTCTTGTCGCAGCAGGGTGTTCTTCCCATTCTTCACCCTTCTATCTTCTCAACACCACCTCTCGATAGAAGAGATGCTTGTGAAAAGTGGATAAGTACTTGCTATGGTAAATAATTAAATGACCTGAGTGGAAACTTAAATAAGCCTCAAACTTAAATAAGCCTCAAACTTTTAGAAGTGAGAAAGAGGGCGAGGTGAAAGTGAGGAGTGCATCAGAAAAATAGGCAAGAAGGTTTAAAATGTTGGAAAAAGAGGTACGATCTCAGAGAAATTTTTAGCTTGATGGCTCTGGAAAAATTTGTAGAGTTAAAAAAGTATAGATACATCCGTAGACGACAAAGAGGGATTTAAATGTCGGAAAAGTAGACATGACCTTTTAGAAATTTTTAGGGTAGTTTTAAAGGTGATTGGATTCTCTCTTCCAAGTGCTCCTTCCGCTGCGTCTCCCCCAAAATTGAACGGCATCGTTTCGTGTGCAGGGGCAAACTATACTGAAATCGCGATTGGCCTGTTTTCCCAACGTGTTGATCTCCATTTAACTTCCTTTATCGCTCTTTTAAAACTTCATTTAAAAAATATTTTGCAATTGCCGGGATATACGGATTAATACCTTTTCAAAAAAAAAATTTCTTAAAAAAAATTGTTGACCTATTATGCCTTCCGTGCAGTACTTAAATCTTTTAATTATGCAAGACAATTCTTAATTTTATTAAAAATTCAATCCAATTTTTTATTAGTGAATTTAACTAAGCTTTTAAATAATTAATTTGTGTTTAAAATAAATCTTAAAAAAGGGGTATAATTTTCACGTTTAGGTATCTCATTTAAATTATAACATGAAAATTATATATTATATTATTAATTCTCATTTATTTATAAGTGCAATGGGATATCTAAACATTGTCCATCTAAAACAATATGATATTTACGTGTTTATATTTAATTCATACGTAACTTAATTTATAAATATTTTTTATAAACTGAGTTATCAAAAAAAAATCGAAGGAGAAATAAATGATGTGAGCTAAGAAGGACGGGTTTGGCGAGTTTGAAGCTGGGTTGTGCAATAAATGCGTTGTGCGCAGTGGCATTGAGAAGTTGAATCATGATTGAGAGGCAAAACTTACACAGAACAGTGAAAGAGAGTAAAAGGGTGTGTGTTGTTGTGTTTTGAGGTTTTGAATATGCACAGAAGTGGGATGAGAGAGAGAGAGACGATGTTGACGGCATTAATGGCAGATCTGTAAGAGGAGAGAAGAGGGAAAGCAGGCATTAATGGCGGAGTCTCACAGAGAAAGTCAGTGTGTGGGATTACACAGCAACAGTGACACGCCCAGAGATAGGGAGGGAAGAGGATCATTTATGGCGATGAGCAGATTAATGCGTGCAGGGTACGGACACCTCATGAAATGACCACCTATTTTTATTACTCAGTCTGAATCTTGATTCGGTATTTAATTCAGAGAATTCTATAAAAAATAAATAAATAATAAACAAATAAGTACATTAAATATAATATTATTAATCTTTTATCTTATATATAAAAAATAAATCATTAATTTTTTAATTTTATCTTAAATAAAAATTATTTTTTAAAAATATTTTTATTTAATATACATATTATTTTTAAAATTAATAACAAATATTATTTAAATTTTAAAAAATTTATTTAATAAAAAGTATAATTAAAATATTATAATTAATATATCAAATATTAATAATTTATTTTTTGATCAAATCAAATTTTACAAAAATATTTTATATATAACATTGAAATTAATATATTTATTGTCATAAAATTTGGTCAAAAATAGATTGAAATAGTCAATCTTAGATAAAAATTGACTCCAAATTCACGGTTAAACCAATCTACACCTTGCTCATATTATTTAGCAAAATTGTACATGCCACGGCTCAAACCTCCATCCTCCTCCAACATGACGAGCGCCTTGCTCATATTGTCATACAATATGCAATATTTAATATGCCAAACCACATCTTATTTATTAAATCATTTTTATTGCCTTGCATTTAATTGTAAAGTTTTAATATAATACATAAGGAATAAAAATAAAATTTATATAATTTTTATTAAAATTATGCAAACATATTTTAAACAAATTAAAAATTAAATATTATGTTATGTTTAATTTATTTTTATGTATATTAGTCATAACATGTGTTTAAAATTTATTAAAATTTATTTATTTATTATTTATTATCTTAAAATTTTAATATATAAAATAAAATATATATATTTGATTATCACTCGACATAATTTAATCACAGTTAAACTAATAAATCATAAATTAATAATTTTACCAGTTCAATAATTGATCTAATTTTAAAAATATAGACAAAATAAAAAAATAAGATGATAAAATTGACAATTTTACTTTTTAGTTAATGATTATAGAATTTTATGTTAAAATTTTAATAAAATTAAATAATTAATCAAATAATAAAATACTGAAGCCTTTTGATAAAAAATAATATATATATATATATATATATATATATATATGTTACGAAGACAAGTTGAGAGTGGGGAACAAACTAAAGGATGTATGTCCAACGTCGCTTCGAACATTTTTATTTAGATTTTTTTTTAAATTTATCCTGATGCCCAATTAATTGTTGAATTACTTATTTCAAACAAATTGAGATTGGTTGAGTTGGAACGAGTCAAAATTGTTATCTTTAGGCTATAATGATATATGATTTTTTTCTTTTGCTATTAATAAAAACTAATTATACTTTATTTTAAATTTAATTTAATCTAAGTGTATAATTACACAAAAAAAATTAGAATTATATATTATATGCTTGCTTCAGGAAAAAAAAAGCATTTGACATTATGTTATATTGCTCAAAAAAATAATTAAATTTGCATTTTCACGAAACTCACCTGGCAATTTGAACAAATAAATAAATAAATTATATTTGAGTGTCAAAATTTTCTAGGGAGGATCAGTATGAGAGGTACCATTAGAGCCCGCACAATTTAGTAATATATATTTTCCATAAAAGAAATTTAGTGATATTTTTTTTTCAATAAAACAAATCAATAATAATACCTATTGTTGTATCTGTCTTGTGGAGTAAATTACAGATGTGCATTCTCTATGATTCCCGACAAGGACAAACTTCAGTTACAGACTTCTATTTAACCACAATTGAGTATCCGCATTTATGGTTCTAGTAATAATCAATTTCACGGGCTTTCATTTAATATTTGAATAAATTGTTTTTAATTTTTCTTGAAATTTAACTCAATTAAATTCTATGTTCTTTTTAATTAAAAAATTGTATTCAAATTTTTAATATTTTGATACATATTTAAAATTTTTAATTATTTTCTGTCAAAAAATATTAATTTTTTAATATAACATAAAATTGTAGTTTTGGTTTTAATATGACAATTATAAGATTATATTTTTATTTTTAATATGAATAAAAATAATTAAATAATTATTTTTAAAATATATATTGTGAGACATGTAAGACACCATATCACTTGCCTTCAAGTCCGCTAATGCGTTATAGGCTAAGCAAGCTTAGAGAGAGATTCTTTTTCCTTTTTAGAATTTTATTGGGTTTGACTTTGGATTATTAGGGGCTCCAGTGATAATGGCAATGTCATTTTAAGATGGTCTTCATCGTTTTGTAGTCTTTTTGGTTGTTTTGTTATGTCACACCTAAAAATTTAAAAAAATATTTTCTTATTATGTTGAATTATTAACAAAAAAAATATTAAATCATTTAAATTAAATCCTTTCATCTCAAGATTTATTTGATTTTATTACTTTATAAAAATTTTAGTAGAATGTCCTTTGAAAATAGGATATCATGAAATTTCTACAATAACTCAGTGCAACAATTAAATAGATAAGAGTTTTGTTCTTAATCACTATTAGCTATATCATCTACAATAGAGTGGTGATCTTGCCTATGAATTTTGTGGAGTTTCAACTAAATTACAAACAATTTAGACAAATCAACAACATATAGTTGCCTACTCAATATAATGTAGGGCTTACCTAATGAATGTTGGTTTACCCTATTAAAGAAGATCTTGATTCAACTCTATTCTTTGAAATGCTAAATATTTAACAAATAAATAATATTCTGTATTTTAATAGATGAATAAATAAATTTACATACATAGTTAATTAAGCAAATGGGTAAGACAACTTACGAAACACCTTGTAAGAGTTTTTAAAACTTAAAACCATACGTTACAATATCTATAATGGTTATTCAAGAAGAAATTTAAATAGGAGAAATATATAAAGACATAAAAATCACATAGTTTCAAGTTGATATAAAGAATAAAAACTATTTTCTTAAAAACCCTTTAAACTTCTAAAATCTACGTATGAGAGTTTTCAAAACTAATTATTTTGAAATCTTTTTCATTGGAATGATTTTTTTTTCAAAATGGTATAGTCATCATGGGCATAGAGCCCATGTAGGTAAAAAACCAATCTGTTGTAGACACAAGGCCTGTGTAAAATGTAAAATGTAAAATGTCATCCCTCTATTCCATGTGTGATGACTGTCATACAAGGCTAGCGTCTCCTATACACTATGTTAGTTAGATATGAGCCAAGGCATGTTAAAGGCGAGCAAGATTGCTGTCAACATGTTCTATTTTTAGTCTCTTACTAAAAACATTAGCATTAAGTAAGGAATTACTTTAATTCAATTGGTATTTAAACATTTTTCTCATTCAAAAATCAACAAGGATTTATAAAATTTATCAAGATCTCTCTTATTAATTCTATACATATGACATCAACTTATAAATTAAGACTTTTAGTATGACTAAAATATTTTTCAATTGAATGCTAATGCGATTAAAATTAAAGATTTAAGAAACCATGACATTTCTCACAATAATGAAAATGCAATATGGGTAAAACCAATAGCTAATAATTCATAAAAATAGAGTAAATAGATATTTTATTCTTCAATTAAAATGAGCATCAACATTTTGAAGAAATCTAGTAATGAATATCTTAATCATCACATAATGAAAAGAAATATGATTGTTGAAATTTGATCATAGGACATAACATAGAAAGGTATATGTGAAGTGAGATGTTATCTATTCATTGATCAACCAAGTCTTAGCAGCATTCACCACCACTTCTTCACAATCATCCAAATATTCGTCGCTAAAGGTTCTTAAAAATATTTGCAATACAATTACTATCACAATTTGACTTATGGTACAATTGGAACATGACTTTACCCATTAAACCTATACTTTAATATATAAAAATCATAATTCACTTTTTATTATTACCATATAACAAGATATGATCTTACTATCAAATCAACTTCATTACTTAATTAGTAATTTGCCTAGCAAATTATTCACTAACCAATCTAGCCCTTAAATCCATACTAATTTTTTAATCAATGCAAATTCTCAAGTAATTCCTAAGGCTAAAGGTCTTCTATGACTTTTCACCTTAGCAAAGTTTAACGACCCTATCAACCCATTCTTTTATTACTTTAGTAGTTTCTTATCTTTACTTAGACCAATTTCTACTTCCACCATCCCTAACTTACAAGTGGGCTTACAACCAAAAATTTTTAATAGTAGAGAAGGGAAAGTAAACCATTAAACCAACTATCCCAACATCCGTAACTACATATATAACTATATTTGTCCTTTTAAGAGACACTCTTACTCCTTGAGGGTTATTTTAATTTCCAAGTATCATTATGCTACTTCCTTAGTTGCATCACTTGTTGAGTGGGTTTCCCATTTCATGAGCTAACTCTTATTCTTAATGGAAACATCATCTAAGAATTCTAACAAAGATTAAAGAATACCACTTTAGCAATTGAAAGTTAAACAAGAGGATAAGTTTCATATGAATTAAAGATGAGTAAGAATTACAATTATAAATGACTAGCCAACATCTTTAATTATTATTCATGCCATTTC
This sequence comes from Erythrophleum ivorense, assembly GCA_026724425.1. NCBI lineage: Eukaryota > Viridiplantae > Streptophyta > Magnoliopsida > Fabales > Fabaceae > Erythrophleum > Erythrophleum ivorense. The sequence continues at coordinate 40,926,936 of JAIUCV010000007.1, forward strand.
AAGCATTTTAAAAAGCATTTGGTGTGCACTCCTAACACATTATTGTATAAGGGTTACATTTACATTTGAATCATTCTCCAAACATAATCTTAATAGGAATCAATTTCTAAGAGACCAACAAGCAGCAAATTAATCAATCACATGAAAATCCTCACATTTACATCCTTGTTTTTCCCATTCTACAATTAACCCTAAGCCTAGGTATTTTACGATAGATTCCCATAATTCAAATTAAGCAAAGATTTTATCTTCACAAGCTTGTGGGACAAAGATTGAAGTGTAAATTTGACACTTTGAAGCTTTAGTAAGAAAACCCAAATCTAGAGCTCTTTCACAGCCAAAATGAAGAATGAAGAGCTTTAACCATAACCAAACTTCAATTATGAGTAAAAGGGGAGGAAGATAGAAGGAAGAAGATAGAGAATGAAAGAGGAAACTTACCCTTCACTAACACCTATAGTTATGGCTGAAAACAAACAAGAAAAAGTAAGGGAAAGAGAGAGACAATGTTTCAACCATTATGAGAGGCCACCGTGCCGAAAAAGTAAGGCGATGGTAGCCAGAGGTAGTGGAGATGAGGTGTAGCATTTTTAGATGAGAAGAAGAATAACAAATAGAAGTTTGAAGTACAAGTAAATGGAATAAAGGACTCGTTTGGAAATGCGGTGGCAAATCATGTTCACATAGAAGCATAAATATTTCACTTCGTGTCAAATGTGGTTTTGAGTGTTCTTACCGCGTTTCCAAACACATTAGAATAGGTTTGGAGTTACTAGGCTTGGAGTCCAAAATCCTAGGCCCCTTCTCTGAGTTCAGACATCGTATAGTTCAAGATAATCACCACTCTCACCCAAACAAATTGTTTTTTCTGCTTTTCCTTACCAGATTACATTAAGAAGAAATTTATACACAATTGTTTATATTTTTTATCAAAATTTTCAATAATAATATAATAAGAAAGTTATTTTTATAACTGAGTGTTACATAATTAAATTTGTTAAAGAATTATTTATACATATTATTACAGTTTAATAAATAGCTGACACCACAACAACCGGATGTACAATACACTTTTCAGTTTTCATGATGTCACGTTTCTTCTTTCATTCACAACCTCTCTTCCTTAATATTTGGATTTTGGACATGGTAGGCCTAATTCGTTAGCCCGTATCCTATATAGGGCTTCTAAGGCAATCTGTGTATAAATACCATATATATATATATATATATATATCTATATTTAAATTCTTATGATAATGCACATTTTGTTGATGCATAATGGGACTAATATATATAATGGCTCCTGGGATGGAATATTGGGATTAGGTGGACCAAAATGCAAACATCCAAATTTTGACCAACTTTTTTTGGGACCAAAATGTAAACATCCAAATTTTGACCAACCCTTTTTTTTTAAAAAAAAATGTATATTCAGTTTCTTTGGAAGTTCACGACTTGGAGAGCAGGTTTGGAAGTCCATGAATTGGAGAGCGAGACGTGCATATTGTGGGCATATAATACAATAATATAAGTTGTCCCAAAAGTTTCTGCCCTTCTTCTTATCAAAATTAGATCAAATGGTCAATTTCTTTTAAAATATACTATTGTAATGCATTTTAAACTTTAAAATTTTACGTTTCAAATATTATATTACACTAAAATTTCTCAAAAAACAAAGAGAAACAAATAGAGAGACCGTTTAGAATTATTTAATTAAAACAAATTAATAAACAATAAATAATCACATATGATATAAACTACTTAAATTGGTAATAAAATTAGTTTGGTTCAATTTGATTCTATTTATGTTTTAATAAAGTGATAATCTATGCGAATCAAATAAATTGGTTTTGAAAAAAATTCTGACCAATTAATTATTTGATTAAAAATTAATTGTGATCAAATTTTTGGTACATTAATTTTGATCGACTTTAATTGTATTAGTTTGAGTGATTCTGATTGAAATTGGATGAAATCAATTCTGAACCACCCTAATAACAACAATTCTAGTCCTAATATATAAGAACTTAAAATTTTAAATTGTGGGATCAGATCTTCTATTTCTTTAATTATTAATCAAGTCAGACCTTTTATTGAAAAAAAAAAAGAAAATGTTAAAAGAATCTTATTTTTGAAAACTGCATATATGAATGTACCATTTTGTAATTTTTTCCTTCTTTCTTGGGTGTGTTTTGAAGGGTGAAAACTGAAAAGTAAGAAACAGGGAAATAGAGGGAATGGTCAAATAAGCAGAGAAGCATATATGTCCTGCTCAGTGCTCATGTCATGTGCTGTCTATAAATGCGGTCAAACACTCCAACCCAACTTAAAATTAATTCACGGGGAAAATCCTTTTGTCCACGTTAGTTTTTGTATTCAACTATAATATTTTCTCTACTTTTTTTAAAATAATAATTTATTCTCTAATATATTAATCTTAACAAAAGTATATATAATTCTTTATATTTTTATTATCAACTTTTTTAATTAAAATATAACAAGTATATTATTTTTTAATAATAATATAATAAATGTATAATTTTTATTGACAAGTATATGTTGTTTATAATTTAATGTTATATAATTAATTTTTTTTTAAAATTTTTGTACATATATTATAATTTTATTAGAAAACTTGATAATAAATATATAAGAAATTATACAAAAATTTACTCCTTAATGTGTTTAGATTATTTGTTGGTCATTGAAGCACCGCTCAAATATAGATTTAGATAGCCTATATTTTATTTTTATTACTTTTTTAATTCTAGCAATTTATTTGCTTTTATTTTAAAGAAAATAAAATATAAGATGAAAATATTTTTTTGACTTCTAATAAATAATATTGTCTGTCTAATAAAAGTTGAAAAAATATTTTTATCTTACGTTTTACTTCTTTTAAAATTAAGAAATATGAATATAAAAAATGTATTGAAATTAAAGAAATTAAAATCTAGGCCATCTATATCAATTCTAAAAGTTAGAAGAGTGTTTTCATATTATGTTTTGATTTCTTTAAGATTAAAAAAGAAGATTGCTGGAATTATAAAATAATAAAAAAATAAAATCTGAATCATCCATATATGTATCTAGATGATGCAAATTGCTTTAGCTTGAGCAGTGGACAATCCAAACGCGTTTTTAATCATATTGCAATGAGCATTTTATCTTTTAAATTTAAAAATTTTAACTATATAAACTTATGATTTATTGTTTAATTATCCTCTTCCTCATCTTTCCGCGGCTTACCATGCTGTTGGTGCAAATGGGTTCGGATTCTCTCAATTTTTTTTTGAAATTAATTATATTCATTTTAAGAAAAGATAGACATAGAATGTATAAGATCTACTTAAATAGCAAATGTCATTTGAATATATAAGACTTATTGAAATAATAAATTATATATATTTTGTGTCTATCTTTCTTTCAATTGATGGGTCTAGATTTTTTTCTTCCCATGGAAGAAAGAGTGACGTAATGAACTAAATTGATGAGTCTAGATTTTTTTCTTCCCGTAGAAGAAAGAGCGACATAATGAACGTGGAGTTCCACCGGTAGCCCTATTAGACTTGATCCCCTATGTCACTCTCAATGATCGATGAGGAGTTTTTGAATACAAGAGAATCCTCTCATGGAATTGATAGTGTCAATTTACTAATCAATTTTAGAAAAAAATTAGTACGATCCATTTCTTAGCACCAGCTGTTAAACCATTCAAATGCCGAGTGGGGGAACAAAAGTTGGTGAACAAGTGTAGTTTTGTTTTGAAGTGTTGCGTCAATTGAAGGGCCACGATGTTTTCTACGAGCTCTCCTTTGTCTGAGTACTGTCCATGTGATCGTGTTTTCTAATATAGCTTGGCATGGCTCGTCTTCGTCTAGAAGCTTTGTCTGAGTCTCAATGTGATGAGTTTTTGCCTTTAAGGCATTGAATCACAGCCAGGAATGGTACGGACAAAGCATTTCTGGATGAACTATCCATCCAGAGAGGATACTTTGGAGAAAATGAAAAGCAGGATATTAAATAAAATTATAGTTTTTTTTAAAAAAATAATTTTACATGGTTAAAAAATTTTAAGTTTAGATAATAAAGAACTTATTGCAGTAGAACTAATGATTGAAAAGTCGATTGTTATCTTTTTAAAATTAAAGAAGACATTGTAGTTAGGGGTAAAATTAAGGTGGGTAAAATTGTAATTTCTCCTTTTTGATCATATGTCAATTATGAATTTGGTTCCGTGAAATTTGACTGGCCTCGAATATTGAATATTCAGAGTTCAAATTTTAATTAAACCAACATTCATTGGAGAAAAAAAAGGTAAATTCTGAAGCTGTTATTTGTCTAAACTGTCAGCTGACTAATGTTTGTGACCGTTCTTTTGTTAGGAAATTATATTTGATAATATATTTAAACCATATAACTTTACTTTCTCTAAAATTAAATATTTACATTTTGTGATATTCTTTTCCTATTAATACACTGTATAAATAATTTATAACTAGATATTTGAAAACCAAATTTACATGTTTCAAAAACTATGATTACGTAAATTATTTTAATTATATAAAATTTTTGATTATGTAATTTATTTTAAGAGAAATTATATTTATATATTATTAGATTTGTTTTCAATTATAATATCATTCTCAATTTATAAGAAATTGCAATCCTCTCTTTAATTTATTAGTTTCATTACAATAATTTTAAATGCTAAATTTAATTAAAATGAAGACATTTTTCTTTAGAGCCCATAAAGTGAGTCAATCCAATGGAGTGACTTACTTACCTCACCTAGGTGGGCTTGATTGCAAGATTATTTGCAAACCGTAATTTATTTATTTAAAAGGAAATCTCCTATCTCCATCCCAAAATGAATGCCCCATCCCAACCCACTCACTTTAAGTGTCCCTAACTATATACTATACTAATATATTATGCTTAAAGCTATAAAGAATTTTGGTCGTTATTAAATTTTCTCTTTTTTGGTTTGATTGTGCTATGTTTAAAAGGATATTATGGATATTATGGAGATGACTTGATTTTTAAGTATGATCTTGTTTGATTTATATTTTGTTAAAGGAAATTATGGATTAAATTGCCATTGTTTAATAAAAACAAAAAATATGATGGGCATTAAGTTTTTTTATAAGAAAGATCTCTCTCTCTCTTAAACCAACATATCTTAAGAAAATCATCCACTTTTAGATATGTTCTTCTCTCTCAAACCAATTTTTCATTTCTTCTTATTCTCTTACTTTTAAATATGCTCTTCTTTCTTGAGTCAAATTTTGAAATAAGATCCTTTCACTTATAAGAGAGAAGCATGTAGAAGAGACAAAGTGAGGGGGGAGGTGGGGCCTACAAGGTGAGTCATATTAAGCCTCACTTTTTTTTTCTTTTCTTTGCAACAAATTCTTTTTGATATGAGAGAAGATTTGTTGGCCAAATTTTTATTTTTTTCTCCTTGTCTTTCCCCTAAATTCTAGTTGTGTTCTTCTAAAGTCTTGATCTACAAAAATTGTTCATCTTTCATCCATCTTTGTTATAAAATTCTCATGATTTAACCATCTTGAGGAAATAAAAACAAAGGGAAAGCAACTCTAAAGAGAGAGAAAGAAGGAAAAAGCAAAATAAGAGAGAGAAAAAAATTGGGATGAACGATAACACAAAGAAAACAACTAAAAGCAAACTTGCTCTCCTATTGAAAAGTTTTCAAATTAATTTATGAAGCACATTCAATGCAAAAATATTAGTTTTGTTAGTAAGAAAAGATAATATCTTTCCTTATCAACCTATGTTTAATCTTTTCGGAATATTTTAAAAGAAAAATCTTAAATGATTGGACCAATATAGAAGAGTGTCTTTTTAAAATTACCTATTAGAGAATGTAACTTGAACAAAACTCAAAAACACTCTTATCATACTAATAAATACATAAAGCATATTCAAGTCCAATACATTTTCATACCATGTAGCACATAAATACAGGCACAAATGTGGACATGAGGCCTAGCAAAACACTTTCTATTGCAAAACCACTTGGACACTTTACAATATCTATTAATAGGCAAGGCCCAATTTTTTTTAATCTTAAAAGTCCAACGTATAATGCATGAGTTTGACTTGTGTTATTTTCATATAGATTAATTTTATATGAATTTGAGCAAAATTATAGCAACTTAGTGAACTTGAAATAAATTTTAAAGACTAGTAATCTCCACATTTATGATTTAGACCAAAAGCCCTTTTTTGGGTTAAAAGACAAAAAATAAAGGAGTATTTAAGTCATTTCTTTGTAAAAATATAATTGATGTGTAGGTATTTAATTCATTTTCTTAGTTAAACTTTTTTTTTCCTTCATAAGGAAACATATTGTTTATGTAATATCAGCTTTCATCTATATGATCATATTGTCAATAAGAATTCATTGAAGAACCATGGATGCAATGAACTTCCAATAGATAAATTTATTAAATGAGAAATACTCGGAACTACAAAATAACATGAGAAATTAAGATAAGGTATGTAAAATTGCATAATTATTTCGTTGTCCAAAAATTAAGATAAGTTGCAAGGTGACATTTGTAGTTACACTTAACTATAATCCTAAGTAAGATCAAAAGGATTTAGGGAAGAAGAAGGAAGCAAGAAAAGAGTTGTGTAATGAGAGAAAATATTATTGATAACTTGTTAATACAAAGGAAGGAGAATATATATATATATATATGTATATATATATAGTTGCTAATATAAACAAACTCTTAAACAACCTGTATAGTTAATAATTATTTCTAGTCTAACCAACTCATTACAAATCTAACTACTTCTAATACTCACCTATAAACTCAACTACCTCATTTCATCATTTAATACTTTCTTGCAAGCTGAGCTTCTTCTGTCTATTCTTGTCAATCTACTGTAAGCTAAGGTTTTTTGAATTAGAAGCCTATAGCTTGTGTTTGAATTCATGAAACTTCAATTTGGAGATAGGCTTAGCAAAATCATCTGCAACTTGATCATATGCTAGAATATGGTAGACTAGAATTTCCTTCCTTATAGCTTCCTCTTGAACAAAATACATGTCCAATTCCCTATATTAGGATTTGTAATGCAAGATTGCATTAGTTGTCATCATCATAGCACTTTGATCATCACATAGGATAATGGGAATTGGAAGTTTGGAAACACAAAGTTCATTTGAGAGAGACATTAACCATGTGATTTTTACAACAAAATTGGTAGTTTTCTATATTTTATCTCAGTAGATGATCTAGAAATAGTAGCTTGCTTTTTGGAAGACTGATACACTAGGTTTGAACCTAAGAAGACACAATACCTACTCCTTCTGTCATCAAGATCAGAACCCTACTCTACATCACGAAATGCTATAATGTTGAGATTCTTGGACTTTTGTAGAACTAAACCTTGAGTAAGAGAACCATTGAGTTATCTTAGAATTCTCTTCACAATTTTCTAGTGAGAATCAAGGGGATATTGCATACATCGGTAAACCTTAACCATTACATAGGAAAGTTTAGGCCTTGTTATTGTAGTGTATTGTAAACCTATGCAATTGTAGATCTTTGAAATTATCATCCCTAAACTTCAATAGTTTATATCCAATAGGCATTAGAGTTGAAAGCCCTTTAGTAGATCTCATATTTGCTTTGCATAATATGTCTTTAATGTATGTAGTTTTAGAAGATGTAGGCTACCATTTTGCTAACTTCTTAACTTCAATACCTAGAAAATAGTAAAGAGGGCCAAGGTCTTCAAGTGAAAATTCTAAGTTGAGTTGAGAAATGAAAGTGGTAATATCACTTTGAGAAGTTTCAATGATAATTATATCATTCATACACACCAGTACATAAGTGAGACTTTGAGATATGGACCTAATAAAGAGAGAGTGATCACATTTGTTAGCATGAAAACCAAACTAGCAATGTGTTTTACTGAGCTTATCAAACTAGGCAGGTGGAGCTTGTTTCAAATAGATAAGGCCTTATATAGTTTGCAAACTAAATGCTTTTATGAACTTAAATCAATTAGACTGCTTTATATATGCTTCTTCATGTAGTGCCCCATTTAAGAATGTATTATTCACATCAACTTGATGCATTTTCAAGTCTCTTGCCAAGGCCAAAATAAGAACTATTCTATTCATAATAGGTTTAACCACATGGGTAAAAGTTTTTGTATAATCAAAGCCCTTTCTTAATGAAACCCTTAGTAGCTAATCTTGCTTTATATTGTTGAATAGTGACATCTAGATTGTGTTTGATCCTATACATCCACTTGTATCCTATTGCTATTTTGACATATAGTAAAGTACATGATACGATATCAAGGGGTGGTCCAATCTTCACGACGTAGGTTGATGGTTAAATGATGGTTTGAGACCCAACGGAAGCAAATAGCCAATCAACGTTATAAGAACGTTGAACTGCTATTTAGACAACATGTTTAACCATGAACATAGTAAACCAACCCACATAACGACGCACTTGGATTGAAGCACGAATTGAGGGCTTTTGCGAACTTGAATCACCAACCTAAAGATAGGTTCACAAGACAAAGGTTTCACAAGAGCAAAGAAAAGAAAATATTCTCATAATTAGAGAAACACTCAAAATAATTCTATTACTTCCAATCTGATTCAAATGAAAACAAAATTTATAGTGTAGTTCAAACCTATCTACTAGAGGAAAAGTGGAAAACTAACTACATAATCCTAATTGAAAGATCTAAAAATTAGGGATACAAAATCAAATATTTTTTAAAAATAGAAAAGAAAAGAAAATCAGCCTAATTAATTCTAATTTTTGTCTAAATACATAAAATTTCTAGAAATCAACATATTAAACCCATAATATCATTATTTAGGACCAAATGAGTCAATCTATGTATGGTGCTTAGTCTAAACTCTCTAATTTACAACATTATAACCCAAATTAGCTTTAATAATTCCATCTTTAGCCTAAATAATGTTGAAGACGTTTTGATTAATACTTGAATCAGATTCAAAAATCTGTTTAGTCCAAATCTCTTAAATAAGTCCACTTAATGCTTCTTTAAGTTATTTAGCTTTCGCCCTTGTAATAGGTCCAATTGGAAGATGCAAAGGATCATTTAAAGATTTTGAATTAGCATCTTTATGAACCTGGTTCATATCCTCCTCCCCTTCTTGAAAAGGAGCCATCCTCGACTCTTTAAAATTTGCACCAAAACAAGGAGAAAGGTCAGAAATATTGAAAGTAGCACTTACACCATACTTACCTGGTAAATTAATCTTATAAGCATTATCATTGATTTTCTCTAATATTCAGAAAGGTCTATCTCCTCGAGGCATAAGCTTGGACTTTCTTTTGTCAAGAAATCTTTCTTTTCTAAGGTGCAACCAAACTAAATCCCTTGGTTCAAATACTATCTTCTTTTATCCCTTGTTAGCACGATTTACATATTATTGAGTTATCCTCTCAATGTTTTGCTTAGCCCTTTCATGGATTTCCTTAACGAACTCAGCACGCTTCTTCCCATCCATATTGATTCTTTCCTGCAAAGGCAAAGGAGTTAAGTTAATGGGTGTAAGAGAATTAAAACCATATACAATCTCAAAGGACGAATATTTAGTAGCAAAATGAATGGCCCTGTTGTAAGCAAATTCGACGTGTGGTAGACACTCCTCCTAATTCTTTAAGTTCTTAACAATTATCAGTAACAAAGAAGAAAGTATCATATTCACAACTTCAGTTTGCCCATCAGTTTGTGGGTGGCAAGTAGCAGAAAATAGCAATTTAGTTCCTAGCTTGCTTTACAGAGTTTTCCAAAAATAGCTTAGAAACTTAGCATCTCAATTTGATACTATAGTTCTTGGCATCCCATGAAGCCGTACAACTTCTTGAAAGAACAAATTGGCAATGTTAGAAGCGTCATCAACCTTATGACATGCAATGAAGTGTACCATTTTAGAAAATCTATCTACTACAACAAAAATAGAGTCCCTCCCTCTTTTAGACCTAGGTAATCCACAATAAAGTCCATGGAGATATCTTCCCAAGGTACATTAGGAATAAGGAGGGGAGTATACAATCAATGGGGATTTATTTTAAATTTAGCTTTATGACACACAATACACCTGGCTACAAATTTTTTAACATCCCTACACATCCTAGGCCAATAAAAATGTTCATTTAAGACTTCAAATGTTTTAATAATGCCAAAATGTCCCATTAAACCACTTGAATGCGCTTCCTTCACTAATAACGTACGCGTTAAGCAATTAGGAATGCAAAGTTTACTAACACAAAATAAGAATCCATCATGTAACTAAAATTTGTCTCAATCAAGTCGAAGCTTGCAATGGTTAAAAGCTTCACCAAAGTCAATGTCATTAGTATATAATTCTTTGATGAACTCAAAATCAAGAATTTTAGAGTCTAACATGGAAAGAAGAACATACCTATGTGAAAGTGCATCTGCAGCAATATTCTCCTTACCTTTCTTGTGCTTAATGACATATGGGAAAGATTCAATGAATTCAACCCACTTAGCATGTCTTCGATTCAATTTGTTTTGGCTCTTAATATGTTTGAGAGCCTCATGATCAGAATGTATGGTAAATTCCTTAGGCCATAAATAATGATGCCAAGTTTTCAATACTCCAACTAAGGCATATAGCTACTTATCATATGTAGGATAGTTAAGAGTAGGACCACTTAACTTTTCACTAAAATATGCAATGGGCTTACCTTCTTGCATTAGTACACCTCCTAAGCCAATTCCACTTGCATCACATTCTACCTCAAAAATCTTACCAAAGTCTGGAAGTGCAAGTAAATGTGCTTGGGTGAGCTTTTCCTTAAGAGTTTGGAAGACTTTTTCTTGAGCTTCTCCCCATTTGAATGAAGCATTTTTCTTTGTCAACTCATTCAATGGAGCTGCTAATGTGTTAAAGTCCTTCATAAACCTTCTATAAAAGCTTGCAAGTCCATGAAAGCTCCTCACATGTCCTATCGTGTAGGGGTCGGCCAATCTTGAATGACTTTGATCTTTTCTTCATCCACCTCAATCCCCTCAGCACTCCCAATAAAACTAAGAAAAATAACTCTATTAGTACAAAAATCACACTTCTTAAAATTGCCAAACAAATTTTCTTTTCTTAAAATGTCTAGAACTTTTCTTAAGTGATTTACATGCTCATTCAAAGTCCTACTATACACAAGAATATCATCAAAGTAAACTACCACAAACTTGCCTATGAAAGCATGCAAGACATGATTCATTAACCTCATAAATGTGCTAGGTGCATTAGTGAGACCAAAATGCATAACTAACTATTCATAAAGTCTATGTTTAGTCTTAAATGCAGTTTTCCATTCATCTCTTTCTTTCATTCTAATATGATGGTAGCCACTTTTTAAATTAATTTTAGAAAAAATAGTGGAGCCATTTAATTCATCAAGCATATCATCTAACCTAGGAATAGGATGATGATATCTCACCGTTATATTATTGATGGCTTTGCAATCAACACACATCCTCTATGTGCCATCCTTCTTAGGTACAAGCAGCACCGGTACAGTACACGGGCTTAGGCTCTCCCTTACATATCCTTTATCAAGAAGCTCTTGCACTTATCTTTGAATCTCCTTAGTTTCTTCAGGGTTGGTATGGTATGCTGGGCGATTTGGTAGAGTTGCTCCAGGTATAAAGTCAATTTGATGTTCTATCCTTCTAATTGGTGGCAATCCGGGAGCTATTTTCTTTAAAAAAGATATCTTCATATTCTTGTAATAGAGATTTAACAACACTAGGCAAGATAGAGGTTAAGTCGTTAGTGTTTAACATAGCTTCTTTATAGATAAATACTATAAGGTTTTGTTGAGAAAACAAAGCTTCTTTGATTTCACTCCTTTTTGCGACTAATAAACTTTTCTCTCTTTCTCTCTCATTTTCTTTCTTGCCTTTAGATTTTTCTTTCTTTTCTCTCTCTCCTTTTGGTTTACTCTTTTCCTCTCCCATTTTCATTGCCTTCCTTTTTAGAAACTTTTATACTTTCTCTTTCTCTTTTTTTTACCTTCTTGATTTAATCTTCTAATATTCATTTCGGTGACATAGGAAGGAGGGTTATAGGTTCCCTTCTAAGTACAAAAGAATAACGGTTTAGAAAACTATCATGTGTAACATGCCTATCATATTGCCAAGGCCTATCTAATAAAATATGGCATGCTTTCATTGGTACAACATCACATAGTATTTCATCTTTATACTTACCAATAGAAAACATTACCTTTACTTGTTTTGTTACCACATTCATTAAGCCATTGAAGCTTGTATGGCTGTTGATGCTTGCAGGTAGATAAATTCAACTTCTCTACTAGTTCAGTGCTTGCCACATTGCAGCAACTTCCTCCATCTATGATGACACCACATATTTTCCCTTGGATTTGACAGCGAGTATGAAACAAGTTCTCTCTTTGTTCATTTTCTTCTACCATCATCTAGGCACTAAGGGCTCTCCTAGTCACAAGGAGTTCTCCTTCTTCTACATATTCTCCATCTTCATTCTCTATGAATAGATCTTCTTTTTCTTCTTCTTCAATTGTTTCTCCTTTAATTTCCCACTCACCAAGGTTGTTGATAGTCATGGTTCGCTTGTTAGGACATTCACTAGAGATATGTCCTTTCCCTTGACACTTGAAGCATCGTATGTCTTGATTTTTGGAAGAACTTGGTCCACTTTGAACCTTCTTGGGTAGGGCGGCTAATTTTTCTCCTTTCTTAGTTTCATTCTCTTTAGAATTTGAAGAAGAGGGAATATCATTCTTTAAGTTTTTCTTCCATTTGTTAAAAGAACTCGAATTAGAGTTCTTCTTTACAAAATTCTTTCTCTTAAGTTGTCTCTCTATCTTGGCAGCTTGATGGACTAAGTCATGAATCTCCACATAGTGGTACATCTCCACAATATCAACTATTTCATAGTTGAGCCCATCTAAGAAGTGAGCCATTGTTGCTTTTGGATCCTCCTTTACATTAGCTCTAATCATGGCTATTTGCATCTCCTTGTAGTACTCATCCACATTCTTGGATCCTTGAGTGAGACGTTGAAGCTTATTGTGAAGTTCCCTTCAAAAATAGGATGGAATGAATCGCCTGCTCATGATAGCCTTCATCTCTTCCCATGTTGAGATGGGGTGCTCTTCATATTTAATTCGCTCCTTTTGCATATGGTCCCACCAAATAAGAGTATAATCAGTAAACTCAAGAGCAGCAATTTTGACCTTCTTACCTTCATAGTAGTTATGGCATGAAAAGATTTACTCTACACGCATCTCCCACTCCAGGTATGTTTCCGGATCACTCTTGCCTTGAAAGAAAGGAATTTTGACTTTCATTCCTCCAAAGCCTTCTTCTTCATCTTTAAGCCTCCTCGATGGTCTTCTTTGTATATTGAGTGGCCTTCTTCTCGATTGAGTCTCCTCCCCTTCATAATCTTCATCATGACTCTCCATGTCTTACACATATTTATGGTGTTGTGGACGTGCAGCATGAGCTTGTCTTTGGTTGGTTTAAGTAGTCCTTTGGTTAGAGATTCTACTTTCCACTCGATCTAAGTGTTCATGGAGTCCTTTTAACTTCTTATCAAGCATCCTTTCAAAATGACTTACTAGTGCTTTCATTTGCAAAGGCACTACTCCAAATGAATTGTGATCATCATTATCACTTTCATGCGCAACTCCTTTTTCTCGATTATCTGCCATGTTAGTGAAAAAGAAATGAAAGAAACAAAAGTATATAGGACCTCACAAATACTTCCTCACGTGTTTCACTTAATTGAGATATAACACTCTCACTCGTGTTTACTTTCTCCCTTTTTTGGCTATTTTTTTTATAATAATCTTACCTACTCTTGCCTTTTACCTCTCAGTATCAATCCTGTACTTTTATGTCACTTAAGATCTCATTTGGTGATCCAATAATGCCAATTCTCGGTTCAACCAAGCATGTGTAGATGGGTGGTTTGAAAGTTGTGATTGGCACACATAAGACACAATTGAGGGTAGGGTTTGGTTAGGCTTGGGTTCCAAAGAAAAGAAGGAAGATTTAACTACTTAATAATGTAAAATCAAGTTTAAAATCCCAAAGAGCCACAAATGTAATTCTAAAAATTTCAACTATAAGGAAAATGCAAGATCAAAATAAGAAAGTTCAAATAAAGGAAAAAAAAGGAAATAAGGGCAAATCAAAATAAGGAAGTGCACAATACAATATCAAAGCAAATAAGGTAAAATAGAAAAAAAATTATCTGATCAGCAATTCCTTTTTTTCTTTTGCTTATTTTTTTTGGCTTTTCTCTTCTGACTTGATCTAATGAAATAGCCCAATACTTACAAAATCACAAAATAGGAAATAAACTAAACAAATTAGATTTGAGAGATTAAGAAGATATTATCAAGTAAAACCTAATATATCTCGACATAGAAAAGTCTAATTGGGATGATTCCAAAATGACATAAAATTTGAGATTCTGAACTTTCAGAACACCTACCAATCATCCAAAACCTCAATCGAAAATGGGTCGAATAGATAAGAAATGAAATAGAATGTTCAAACAAGAAAAATTTTCAGATTACAAAATTAATGGCTCTTATAGTATAAAAACCAAATTTTGCACATTAAGAATCAAATCTGGAAACAAGATATAAAGTTTTTTTTTGGTATTCAAGGTGGTAAAGAAAAGATATGGTAAATAAGAAAATTTAAAGGTTAAAAGGAAAAGGTATTGGATAATAATGGGTAACCTACCGTATAAATCAAAGCTCTGATGCCAAATGATGTGAAATCAAGGGGTGCCCCAATTTTCATGACGTAGATTGATGGATAGATGATGGTTCGAGACCCAACGGAAGCAAATAGTCAACCAATGTTATAAGAATGTTGACCTGCTACTTAGACAATGGGCTTAACCACGAACATAGTAAACCAACTCACACAATGACGCACTTGGATCGAAGCACGAATTGGGAGTTTTTGCGAACTTGAATCACCAACCTAAAGATAGGTTGATAAGACAAAGGTTTCACAAGAGTAAAGAAAATATAATATTCTCACAATTAGAGAAACACTCAAAATAATTCTATTACTTCCAATTTGATTCAAATGAAGGCAGGATACATGTATTTATAGTGTAGCTCAAACCTATCTACTGGAGGAAAAGTAGGAAACTAACTACATAATCATAATTGAAAGATCTAAAAATTAGGGATGCAAAATAAAATCTTTTTTTAAAAACAAAAAAGGAAAGATAATCAGCCTAATTAATTCTAATTTTTTTCCAAATACATAAAGCTTCTAGAAGTCAGCATATTAAGCTCATAATATCATTATTTAGGTCCAAATGAGTTAATCTATGTATGACCCTTGGTCCAAACTCTCTAATTTACAACATTATAACCCAAATTAGCTCTAATAACTCTATTTTTAGCCCAAATAATGTTGAGAACGTTTTAATTAATACTTGAATCAGATTCAAAAATCTGCTTAGTCCAAATCTCTTGAATAAGTCCACTTAATGCTTCTTTAAGTTGTTTAGCTTTTGCCCTTATAATAAGTCCAATTGGAAGATGCAAAGGATCATTTGAAGATTTTGAATTAGCATCTTCATGAACCTGGTTCATATTAGTATAGGAGATTGCATTTTATTTTTCTACAAAGCTTTGTACTCCTCTAACATGGCTTTGTGCCATTCACAAACTTGTAAGGCTTCTGCTATTGAGGATGGTTCTGTGTAAGCAAGTAAAGCCTTAGGTTTGAACATTCCTACCTTGGCTCTTGTAGTCATAGAGTGAGTTGGTAATTGAGAAGTTTTGCCCTTGCTTGATTAATGTGGCAAAGAATGAGGCAAATTTGAGTTTGGAGATGGTTCAACAACTGAGACATTTTGTGATTGAGATGTGCAACCGTTGGAACAAGGTTGAGAAGTGTCAGCTAAAGTAGATGGAGACAAATTAGAGTTTGCTACATTTTCTATATTTAACGTAGGTGATCTTGCATCATCAATGGATAAACCAATAGAAGTACCATTCTTTTGATAATTTAAACATTGTATATGTGACATAGGTATATGATGGGGAACATTTACAATAAGCAAAGGGGGGGTTTTGCATATATAGGTGAAGAAGAAATGTTGGCAGTGGTTGAGGTTTGGTGAAAGGAAGTGTAACACCTTAACCTCTAGCTCATACCCATCATGCCCACATATTCATATACTCATGCTAAGCTTACAAGGGAGATGACTTCTCTACCTTGGTGCTCTTTCTCTAAGGCATATTGTATGGGTAGAGATCCACTTTGAAGTAACGTGGATCAGGTGAGATCTCTCTCTAGGCATCCTCATGCTCAATTGCACTATTGAGACTTATTTCAATCCCAACTATATGCTTTGAAATCATGGAAAGCAAAAAGGGATTGGAGACATGCATTTTCGTTCTTGGCAGATTTTGCTTCATTTCTGGGCTAAGTTTGAAAATCCATAACTAATTGCAGAAAAATCATAACTATATGATCTGGGTCATTTTAGAAAGCTTAAGACGTCTACTTTATGCTAAAAATACTTAGAAGTCTCAGTCTCTCACCTTTCCTACGTTTGACATCAAAATCGTTCACTGGTCAGAGGGGGCTCCTTTGCTGTCACAGTTTACTGATATGGACTTTGAAAATGTCTAACTAATTCCACAAAAATCCAATGCTTTCAATCTATATCTCTATGGAAATATGTGGATGTTACCTAGGCAAGAAAAATATCTCCAGATCAGTTCACCAAGCCAAATTCTCGAAAACTGATGAAACAGTACTTCGGGTCTGGTTGGGTGTCTGATTCTGAGCAGGAACTTCGAAATTGCCTAACTTCCTCTCTAGACCTCTAAATGAGGTGCTTCTAGTTCCTACAAGTCACTGTGACCATCCAGTTTCTGTGTATAAAATTTCATAGCCATTGGACTACGTTTGCCCCTCGGATGACACGATTCTCAAACTGACCAAATGAACAGTGATTTCCAAATTCTGAATTTCTGATGTCAACTTTGAAAAATCATAGAAAATGCTATAGACCTCTAAATGACATGAAATCTAGCTTCCCAGAAAGCTCTAAACATGATCTAGTTACATGTCAGATTTTAGGATAAGAAGAGGTCATATGGCTAATCTATGACATCATGTGCAAGAAGGCCATTTCTTGGCCAAAAGTGGGGTTCATAGGGTCCAATCTTGGTTTTTCTACTTCTATGACTCCTTGAGCGCATGAGAAAGCATCTCTAGGGGCCATCAATCATGTCTCAAGTGTCTAGTAACTTAGATTGGAGAAACTCACTACCCCATGCCCACTTATGCACCCATATAGCCTATGCTAACATTGAGCATTTCACATTAAAACATGCCTCTTCATTCATCATAGACCTCATTCTCATACATTCATCATTCATACATACATTATCTTACAAATACTCTTAGGGACTACATCATAAACATTATCAATTTACATTTACAACTCTCATATACAACATATTACAAAAAGTCCCTTTTTACAATTCTCCCTTAGCTTCTCTAGCCTCATGCTTGGTGGTGGTTCCCATCTCTAGCCTCACTTGGTCCACCTGGCATGGTTGGATGGTGGAGAGGGAGGGTGAGATTCATGGAATCTCAGTAGTTCAACTCTCATTCAATCATACATATATCGCATGCAACAAGTCTCATTATGCATGTATGGCATGTTAGCATATAAAACCATGATGAAAATATTTAAAACATGTGAATTGGCCATGCATAAGGAAAACATTCTCAACATGTGAGTAGGCCACACATAACATTTAGAAGCTTGCTAAGTGTATGGATTAGCCTCACCCACTCCCTTGTGGCTTTTGTATTTGCCTTACCTATTCTTTAGAGGTCCTTAGACTCAACCCTTACTCTTTGGGAGTCAACCTCACTTTTGGGAGACCTTTTACTCTTGTCTCAACCAACTTGGGGGTTTGACTCATCCTCACCTTGGCTATAGGGTTATTGGCTTTTCCGTTTCCTCAAGTAAACCAAAATAATCATATAAATCATCATTTCAACTCATAACATATCATCATGCTAACACACTTCTCATAGCTCATATCATTCATACACACAAGCAAGACAATGTAAACACACAATTATGCATGAGAGAAAGTGGAGAGAACTACCTTGTTGGCTATTCACTACTTCCTCTTTCACTTGTCTCCTCCCTTGTGGATTTCACTACCACTTTTAGATGGGAGAGCTTCTCTTGAGCCTAACCACACAAAAGCATGGAATTAATACCTTAATACTTAATTCTCAAGCTAGGGATTTCTTCAAATCAGCTCTACTGAGCTTCTCAACCTAGGTTTCTTCCTCTCACTAGAGTCCATTAGCTATCCTCTCTCTTTTCTCAACTCTTAAGCTTTTAAGAAAGGGGGAAAGCAAGAAAGAGAAGACTATATACTTCTAACCTCTCTCAAGAGTGATTTCCCACTCTCTCTCTTCTGAACCAACCTCAAGACCTAACCATTTTTGCTATCTAAACCGTAAGAAAGAGGAGGGAAGGGGAGAAGGGCGACATACTAAGAGGAAGCCATGAGAATCCTTACCTTTCTTGTCCGTTCTTCTTCTCTTGAGCTTCTCTCTCTCTCCTCCACCCTTTTCTCTCTCCTAAAGCGAGCTTGAGTCGGTTAGAAGAAGAAAGAAGAGATTTGGAAGCTTTTAAAAGTCAAATTCTCTTTTTCTCGCTTTTCTGGACCGCTCTCGCTATAGCGAGTCATTACCCTCGCTACGGCGAGCTCGTGTCTGTTCCAGACCTCTGCCTTCGCTATGGCGTCGCTACGGCGAGCTCGTGTCTATTCCAGACCTTCGCTATGGCGTCGCTATGGCGATATCGTGTCTGTTCCAGACCTCTGCCTTCGCTATGGCGTCGCTACAGCGAGCAACTCCCTGGTTTTTACATGGAATGCCCGCACTCGCTATAGCTAGGAACATTTTTGCTACGGCGAGAGGGCATTCTCGCTATGGCGAGGCCATTTCTCGCTATGGCGAGAAGACTTAGAAAATTCTCAGCTCTTCGAAAATTTTCCAGCTTTCTCTTTTCCTTTTCTTTTCTCATTTCCTTTCTTTTCTCTTTTCTTTTCTTTTTCTTAGCTGTTACAGGAAGGATAAGGGAATTCAAATTCATTAAAAGTCATACTTCAAGAGATGTACAATTTGCTAGTGGAAGATAAGCAAAGGTACTCTTTCTATAAATAACTTTATTTGATAAAGACACATTTAGTCAACTTGAAGATAAATTTATTTTTGTTCTAAGTTTTTGTTAGGTGAAAGCATAATCAACCACTTGTTTTTAAAAGAGAGTAATCTAGTTTGTTGCCATAAAGCATTTCATAAGGAGATTTGCCTTTTAAGAATAGAAGTAGGAGTCTATTTAAGAGATATATTATTGTTTGAAATGAGTAATCCCAAAAATTGAGAGGTAAGGGTGCTTGAGCAAGCAATGTAAGCCTTATTTCTGTTATTACTCGGTGCCTTCTTTCAACAAGGCCATTTTGCTTAGGGGCATGCAGACATGTAGTTCTATGAACCATCCCATAAGTTTCAAAAGATGCAGAAAAAGGTTCTGAATGTTCTTCCCTAATCAAATTGGAAGGCATTCAATTTTTTGTCAAATTGTCATCCAACCATGTTTTTGGACCTTAGGAAAACATCAAAGGCATCGTCTTTTTGTTTTAAAGGATAAAACCAAGAGAACCTTGAAAAGGCATATATGAAATGAATGTAGTATTGAAAAACATTTTCTCATTTTGTGGGTGTAGGGCTCTATACCTTATTATGATCTAATTTAACAGGATGTGAGCACTGAGAAGTAGATTTAGAGAAAGGAAGTTTATGAGACTTGTCCAAGTAGCAGGATTTGAAGAAAAATTTGTCTTTATTACTATATAAGATATTACAAGTGGTCATTACATTTTGAACAATAGAAGAAGGTGGATGGCCTAAATGACTATGCCATAAGCTAAATTGATTTATAGTAGAATACATTAAGAAATGTTAATGTTTATTAGAACAAAAAGATTTGCAACATTTAACGTTGGTAGATTGGATTGAAGATCCAAGTTAAAGGTGTACAAGCCATTTCTAATTCTCTCTTGCAAAATAAAATTCTTGGACCCTAGTTGAGGCGGCACAAAAGGAAGGCTAACCTAAATATTTATAAAAAGGAAGATATTTTAACTTTTCCCATAATTATAATATTGCCACTATACTTTGACCTTATCGTTTGAGCTCACTTTTTTAATCCTTTTTTAGAACGGTTTCATATAAAAATTTAGGTTCTCTAATTTATTAAAAATATTTGCTTTGAAATTTTTGAGATTTAAAATCATTCTAAAAAGTCAAGTCAAAGTTACAGTCAACTAATATTCTAAATCGTACACCAAAAAAGTTTTAGCCATTCTAACTGTCCCTATGGTTTTTAAGACATGCAAATTTTAGTGAGCTTAACTTTACTATTTAAAACTCCTTTTTCAGAGTTTTTAAAATTTTACTCAAAATTACAATTTTGCCATTGAGATGTTGATTTCCTCCATTTAGGCACTTTGACTTTATTTCTACTCCTTCCTTTCATCTTATCTGGACTCCTAGTTCCTTATTATCATGATCATTAACTTTTCTTTTAGTATCTCAGTGTTTAGAAAGCACGGGATATGACAACAGTCAATTAGTCCAGAGTCCTATTTTGTAAGTATATGAAAGAAAGATAAATAAATTTTGTGATTTATGTGTAAGCTATAAAGAGCTTGCCATTGAAGTAATCTATTGTTGTTATAAGGAACTTTCAAAGAAAGAAAATATAACTTATATAGCATGCATGCATGTAGCATGCTAAATAGAATCAATTTATCTATATCCTTTTCCTTGGAAAAATACTATAGCTCCCATGATTTGCTATTAACTTTTGTTGTTGCTAGGGTGATTTTGCATGGAAATTGTCAAATTAAAATGGTATTTATCTTCCAATTTCTATGTACTTTATATTGGTTTTCTTTTTTCTCATGGAAGTATTGCCTACTTGAACATCTTTTAGTTACTATATATGACTTTACATTTATTTGCTTTGGAATATTTGTTTAGTAAAGTTTCAAAGCAAGAAAGTCTTGGGCTTTAAACCATAGAAGCCTTAAAGTCTCGGCTAGTTTTGGTGAATAGAAATTTTTGCTTTGGTTCAATGGCCATGGTAGTTTATAAAGTTTTACAATTTTATATAATTTTATCTCAAGATGTCTAAATATAATTAAGATTACAAATTTAGATAATGTTTTAGAGATATGCTCTGTTGCATTAGATTATCACCAAATTGAGCATTTATATTTGTTTCAAATATTTTCTTTTATATAATTTATTTTCTAATTTACTACTTAATGTTGTTTAAACATATAATGATATATTGTTTGTATTCATTGCACAGTATTTATCTCTTGTAATTTAATTTTTTTATGTTTCAAATAATATTTTATATTTTTAATTTTGGTATTTGATCAAAGGAGTGGGCGAGGAGTAAGTGTAGCAGAATATTCTCTACCATTTTCTAATCAAGAGGAGCATTAATAGATTTATGACTTGTTGAATCTTTTGTTAAATGATATAGCAATTGTAAGACTTATCTATTAACTTATAGAACTTATCTTTTTTTTTTTTGGTTTAGTTTCTTTGACATTATAATTGCATGTACTAAATTTAATATTTAATTGTAATGACAATTTAATTTTATATCTAATTATATTTGTTGTGATTATTGTGTATAAGTCATTTTGAGCTATATTTCTATTCAGGTTTAAGAATTAAAAAATTCATTATAAAAAAGAATAGAAAAATTTTTTCTTAAAAATTGCAACAATTGTACTAGGGGTGTTCATTGGCCTGATACACCACAGGGGCTCGTCCTAGTTAGGTCTAATCGGGCTGGGCCAGGCCGGGTTAACAATATAAATGAACAAAACTTTAAATAAAACTATATCAAGTTTGCCCGAGTCACGGGCAAAAGCATGTTCTACCCAACTTGCCTTAATAGTTATTTTTTTTAATTATTAATATCTTGCCATCTTATATATATATAATTCTTATTTTATTCGATTCTCTCTATATATTGTAGTTTTTATTACTTACGCAAACTTTCCTTACTTATTAATTATTTTTATTATTGATGTGTATGTTTTTTGACATTTCTTTTATTGAATAACGAAAATATACATATTTACTTAAGGTTAATTATGCTAATATAACTTATATTTTGTTTGATAATACTAGACTATTTTTTTATTACTAATAAAAATATAAGAGTTTTAAATGTTTATTATTTTGAAATATATATTTATAAGTCGGTAAAAAGATATTTTTATATTACAAGTATTAATTTATTAAAAAATAAAAAAAGTTCGGGCAACCCTAACCTGCCATAGAATTGGGTTTGTTTGGGCTGGGCCAAGTTATGAGTATAAAAACAAGTCCAATGTCTTAATCAAGTAGAGCATTGAGCCTACTAAATGTCTGACCCAACTTTACTTATGTACAGCCCTAAATTGCACTAGCGAGAGTTGTAATAGTCATTAGTAGGTTATCATTTTTTTGTAGAACAACTACAACTAAAATTGCATCGTTTATTGCAACATAGTGCTAATCTAGCTGCTGCTAAAATTGCATCATTTATCACAATGGCGATAAGAATCATCATAATAGACTTCTGCCACGATTGTTCTTGCAATTGCAAACAATTGTAGTACTGTGACTCACAACAGACCTTTTTATAGCCAATGTCAGAACCATTGCTAAAGTTTAGTTTTTAGTAGTTGTTGCAACCATTGCCAGGTCCTGAAACAACCACGGCAATGTAGCCACGATTGTTCCCTTGATGAGTTTCAATAAATATTTTTGTTTGAGTGGTTTCTGATTATTCTTTTCTACACACTACATTAATAAATATTTATATTATTAGATGCAAGAATTTGACAGTTTTGTCATGATAATTCAAACATAATAAGATAAAGATTTAAGTCATTTACTTTTAAATACCATTCTCTCAAGAATAATAGCAAAACTTGTGGGCGCCATTTCAATGCCTCCACTTTTGGCAAGCTCTACTGTTTGGTGTTCTTTGCATTGATGCTCTGCATTCCAATATATCTACCTATAAAAGATATCAACTACTAAATATGTAGAAGATTTGACCAATATACTTCAGTATGAATTATCTTATGTATATTATCATTCCAATATAAAAGCAACTTTTTAAAATTTATGAAATTTAGCAGTTTCCAAAAAAGAAGAAGGTCAACTGAAAAATGGTTGATTCTCTTAGAACTGTCAATAGATTCCATCTCATTTGAAAGTATAGATATATTTTTATATATTTTTTATGACGTAATTTATTTTTTATAAACTAAATTAATTGAGAAAATCTTTTTGATACATTAAAAAGTAAACCTGTTAAAGAAGAAATAATTTCCTTCTTTATTAATTTATATTCAATTTGTCTCAAAAGTAATCTTAAATACATCAAGCCTATTTGAAAGAGCACCCATTTAAGATAATTTGAATACTAAATTTAGACAAAGAAAAGTCACCAAAAAATAAAGGGACAATTAGAAAAAAATTTCCGTATTTTAATGGGACATATACCCATCTAGACCCACTGTCTTTCTCTATATTCGAGTGTATAATATTGTATCCACAATTGTACAATACAAGCAAATAAACCAATACTTAGAATGCAGATCAGATAGAAAGTCTTTCCAATTTGGTATGTAACCATTGCCTCAGACTAATCCAAATTAAAGTACTCCAATATATGTTGTCGACAGAAAAAACTGATGCACAATATTCTATCCACAAGTGTACAATACATGCAAATAAAGAATTTCCTCACTCAAATAACAGGTTTAGATTTCAAGCACCAATTAGCAGCCCCAATGGGCACGTGCGATATGCATAAGAAACTCTTGTTTTGATTTAACTTTAATCTCATTTTACTCTTGTCATTTTAAGTAAGCTAAATTACTCGAAGAGAAAGACTACTGCCCGAGACTCACATTTCAATTAGTCAGAGAGAGAGCAACAAGCATGATAACTTGGACTAGAATGTTAGGAATAAGTCCAAGCTTATTCAATCTACCTATAGGACAAAGCCAGACTATTGTAGTTGGTTGAACCAAAAAAGTTCTGCTTATTCAAGTGAGTCCGGTTCAACCCTTTAAAAGTTAGCCATCCTTTTTTCCCAAAACAAAAAAAGAAAAGAAAGGAGAAAATGGCATCCTCTAGGAATTTAAAAATGGAAAGATTACGTCAATTTGCCAAAAAAATTTGATATTGATCCTCACTTTTACATTTACCAAACAAATTTATCAATGATTGGTACAGTATGTACTTGCTATATTATTAAAAAAAAAATTTAGGCTAGAAGAACATTAAATATCCACCATTCATGGATGCAATTGATTCTTATTTGATTTTTCCTACTTTAATTATGGGACTATGTGCATTATTTTTATATATGACATGCATAATTTAGTATATCTAAGTTTAAATTTTAATGATACCGACCCTAAAAATTGTGTCCATCCTTCATAATTGCATTAATAATTGATTCCAAAATTTCATTCGTGAAGAAAGGGTAAAGTGTAAGGCAAAAAAACTAAGAAAGATCTGGATATAATTTATAAATACTACAATAAGATAATAAAACAAAAGTTGCTAGGGTTGGGCTCAGGTTTGAAGAAAATCTAAGTTCAACTCATCATATGTTTGGGCTTTTTTTTAAATCAGCCTCTTTTTATGGGCCTTGTTTCCTAGCTTATATCCATTTTTTTTTTCTTTTTGGATCTAGGAACTTTTTAACCCATGATCAAATCTACTTATCACTATTGCTACATGAAGAATTTTTAATTGGTTTAAACTTAAATAAAATACCACATACTTTTGTTATTATGTTCTGTAATAAAATTGTGACATGTGTGAGAAACTTTTTTTAAAAAATATACTTACGTGATGTTGATTTGTAAATATCATATGCCTATTATATTTTTATTGAAATATAATAGCAAAGATGTAAAAATTGGAACTACTTTTTTCTTTGTAATTATGGTATTTAGATGAATTCTATTGGTTTAGTCTAAATAAATTCACTGTACGATATTTGATTTAGGCTAAATCACCTCACTCTATTTTGATTTGATTGTATTTAGATCATTGGAAGCAATCCTACTTAAATAGCACACTAGGTTTGATTACCTTCCAAGTGGTACTAAAACTTTGACAATTATCACTTAGATTGTTGGAATTCATGTGATTCAGTATCTTCAAGTAAAGATTTACTTTATTTACTTATTCGCGTTCAGAAACGTTAACTTATAGATCTGTTGTGGGATTATAAAGAAATGCTTGTAAAATTTTGGATTTCACTGTTAAAACCCAAAACATGATGAATTTTCTCAAAGTCTCAATGAGTTGGATATTATTTGATTGGAAAACACAAATTTTAGCATAGAAGGCTAACAGTGGATTGAGGAGAGGAGGAGAAATGAATGAAAATAAATTAATTTACACATTTTTTATTTAGATTTCAACAAGTTTTTTTTAAACAATTACCCTCTTATGTATTCTCTTTAATCCAAACATAATGTAAGGAAAAAATAAATAAATGATGGAATCTAAATAAAAAAAATCTTTAAATTAAAATGAATGAGATTATATTAATAATTGAATTTTTAAATTATTAAATCCTAACTATTAAAAAATATATAATTATTAAAATATTGGGACTGATTTATTTTTACTAAATAATTCATTTTCTGTTAAAATGTTTGTATCCTAATAATAACAAAATCTCTCGTCCCTTCTTGTATAAAAAAATTCCTCAATCAATATATAATGTGACTTTAAATTTAAAAAAAAAACCGGTTATCATCAACTTGATGAAGGAAAATAAAAACCTGAAGAGCTGCTTTTTTTTTTTTTTTTTAAAGGGTGCAATTATGCATAACATTTGCTATGATATCAACTTGTCAACAGAATTTAGAAAAATAAAAATGGGAAAACAAAAAGAGGATGAAGAAGAACTTCTTTGTCTACAATTTTATGTGAATCAGTGATAATTAATCTTTTGAGTCTTTGACTTCTTTCAGAACTGGAAAAATGCAGTTCGTTTACCATAGCTACACCCCCTTGACCCTGTTTCAATTGGGCATAGTCTCTGGCCTTACCATACAACCCAGCTTCTTCTTTCTTTCTTTTCTTGATAAAATATTATAGATTATGGATTATTTTGGTTTATTGAGATTTCAGTTTGGTAATAGAAGCCATTTATCTTCTTTTTAATTTCATAGAATATAAACGAGGATTGGCTCTTATGGTCACACGCCCCGCTTTTTGTTTGTTCTAGTTTTGCCTTTCATATTAAAATTAAAATCGTATCCTTTCCCTAACGCGAGAACCATCGATGTGACGATTTCTGGTATACTCTCTTTTTTCTACATGATACAGTAGTGGTTGTGACCTTTTTGTGCAGATGTAACGGAATCCTCCACTGTACTGTTGAATGGATCGATAACTTTTTATTCAAAATCCCATTTAAGACAGTGATCCAAAATCTGGCACGCCCACAAATAGCAATTATGAGATTTTGAAATTTATATTTTACGTAATGAGGAAACAAGCGGCAAAATGCACAGTTTTGATACAGGGACAAATAAAGAAAGTTAAAAGATGATATCAAAACCACTTAAAAAACAGAGCGACTTCCACTTTAAAGATCTTCTACAACTTGCCTCCCAGCTTCTAGCGATCAAACCTGCATGTCCTTACTCGTCGATTTCCCTAGTCGTGACGCTTCCCCCTCCTCCACCAAGGCCTTTTGTTTTGGGGGGTCCGTGGTGCCTGGGTTGGGAAGGCCTGTCGTGATGCCTCTTCCTCCTCTTCCTCTTCCACGAAGGGCGGTTCGGATGTGGGATTCCATGGGGGAGGGTCAGCGCAACAGAAATTCCCCATCTCTTGGAATTTGCTCTTCTTAGCTATTTGAGAAATTCCGTTGATGTGCTATACTTATAAGGGACAGATTCAGAAGAAAGGAAATTAAAACACCTCCAAAAGGGTGTTCTGGTCATTACCTTCTTTTCCGCATAGGTTTTCCCTTTATTAGTTATTGACATCCTTAGTGTAAAAGTTTATTAAAATGGGCCACTATATATATAGAGAGAGAGAGAGAGAGACACACACACACACACTCACACAAAAGAAGGTGGGAGAAATATAATATGCTTGGGTTTAATTACTAATTGGTCTCTAAACATTGAATAAATTAAGGTGTTGAGCAAGTGGTTTCTTTTGCTAACCTATAAGCAAGAAGAGTATTTAATTTGCATGAGCGCATAATTTTTTTTGGTTTAAATATTAATGGTGATAGGTGGCTTGAGAGTGAGAGGCATCAAGTTGGATCCTTTCCATCAATTTCAACTCTCTTCTAATTAAGTGGAAACTGATTGAGAACAAATTGAGAGAATCTGGCTCATAAGATATGCAAGCAATTCTTTGATTATGCAAATCAAATCCCAATTTGGTAATTTTTAATTATGTAAATCATCAAATTTTAATACTACATAAATAATAATACCTATAAAACCTACGGATTTTTATCTATTGTTTTTCTAATGATAGAATTCACTGATTATAAATAATTCCAGGATCTTGGAATCTCATAAATTTTCACAAATTGAATAAATTCAATAAAAAATAATAATTTGTTAAACTACATACCTTGATCCATGGCTTATTTATTCAAAGCATGTAGTAGATCCTCTTGATCCTTTATATTATGAGGAAAACTATATTTCTACCTGTTGGCCTCCCTTACTTTCACGTTAACATTAGAGATGGAGGAAGATTGTGTTTCTATCTCTTGGTCCGACATAATGTCTTTAACAAAGATAGAACCTATTATCATCGTTCTGATTCCATCATGTATGCAATACTCAATTAACAGGAAAATTAGAAGCATATCCATTAATAAGCTCAAAGTGTCAAAATACATTAATATAAAATGTCAAAAATAATGTTCAACAATCCTCATTGGTTATAATGCCCATATTTATAGCATGATCATTAAGTGTCTTAGGGGGTAGCTCTTTAGTCAATGGATTAGTTATCATAAAATTAGTGCTAATATCTTTTATTGACTTTCTATGTTTATGAACTTCTTTAACAACAAAATATTTCAATTCCATGTGCCAAACATGTCACAACTAAAAAAAAAAAGCTGAAAAATTTTCGAAGTCTTGAAAATTTTCTAAGTCTATTAGCTATAGCGAGAAATTGGTTAACTATAACAAATGTACCTGTTCGCTATAGCGAGAAATGGTCTAGTTATAGCAAGAGTGCCTTCTAGCTATAGCAAAAATGTTTTTAGCTATAGTGAGTGCAGGCATCCCATACAAAAATCAGGGAGTTGCTCGCCGTAGCGCGTGCCATAGCTAAAGCAGGGGTCTGGGACTAATACGTGCTTGTTGTAGCGAAGGTTAATCCGAAAAAACATGAAAAAAGAGAATTTGATTTCTTAAAACGTCCAGATTCATTCTTTCTCCTTTAACCGACCTAAGCTTCGACCAAAAGAGAGAAAAGGGTTGTGGAGAGAGAAAGAGACCTAGAGAAGGAAGGAGAACAAGTAAAAAGGTAAGTAAGCTTGAGATTTCCATAGCTTTTCTTCTTAGCATGTTGTTTTTTTTTCTCTGCCCTCTCTTTCTATGGTTTTGGTTGTTGAGTTGGGTTTGGTTCAGAAGAGGAAAAGTGGAAAACCACTCTTGAAGAAAGCTAGAACTCATGTATCTTCACTTCTTCTTCTTTGCTTTCCTTTCTTGAGAGCTTGAGAGAGGAAGGAGAGTTAGTGGAATTCTAGAGAGAGAATCCCTAATTTCTTACATATGTAGTGGGGTTTGCTTTGATGAAGAGCCCTTTAGCTTTATGAGTGTTTATTTGAGTTATAAGAGAGTAATTTTATGCTCTTTGTTGTGCCTAGGTTCAAAAGAAGCAACTCCATCTAGTTGTGAGTATGAAATCAAGAAGGAAGAAGGGAAATTGAAAGGGAAGGCTTGTGTTAGCCGATAAGGTAGCTCTCCACTCTTTCTTGTTGCATTATTGGATATGTAATAGTCATGGCATGCTTGTTATGTGCTTGTATTGTGAGACATGCCATTTGATGTTGCCTTGATGCATTGGTACCAATATGTTTATGTTTTAAGTTGTGAAAATTGCTCGGGTGAGGTGGTGCTGAAAGTTCTTTGAGACGGGTAAGGTGGAGCCAAAAGTTCCTAAACCAAGGGTGAGGCCAATCCAAAAGTCCCAAAACTCAGGTGAGGTTAGACCAAAAGTCCCTAGAGCTTATTCTTGACATTGATATGATATTCATGGCATGGAAAGCATGTGTTGTGTAATTGTGAATAGTTGCATGCTTTGACTTATTTATATGCCTTGATTGCTTCCTTGAATGAGGATGAGCTATTGAGATTCTCTGAATCTCACCCCTTCCCTCTCCCATCTTAACATGTTAGGTGGAGTTCAAGGATAACCAAGTGCACACCAAGGAGCCAATTGAGCATGCTTAAGGAGTTGTGTAGCTATTTTAGTCCTTTTGATATAAAAAGGTGCAAAAATGAATATGCACCTACTATTTTTGAGATGTAAATATTTGAACAAGTGTAAAAGTATGTATGAATGATATATGAACTATGTAGAGAGCCAAAGCAATGAAAATGTAAAATTTGGCCATTTTATAGCTTACATGTAAGAGTGCATTTTGACCCGTAGCATAGTGAGTTTGAGATGTGTATTAATTTGGACCACTTGAGTATTTCATATATACTATGTTTATACTTTTAAACTTGCCCAAGAGGTGTTAGAATATGTAGGAGGCCATTTAGACCCCCTTTGAACCATTTTGAGTGCCAAAACTGCCAAATTTGTGAGCTCTGTCAAAGTATGACCGAATGAGCTCTTCTTGATATGAAATTTGGCATGCCTCTAGAGCCTATTGAGAGCTTCTTGAGAAGTTAAAGTGGGTAATATTTGGAGGTCTAGGGAATATTTTCTAAATTGTTGAAGTTGGAGAATTTTCTGGTTTTGGTTATTGTACTGTGCAACCAGGTCTGAAAATGAATTTGTATCATTTATGGGCCAAACGGTGTCCGATTGTCATGAAATTTTATGAGTATAAATTAGATATCTACAGTGACCTATAACAACTAGAAGCACCTCAATCGGAGGTCTGTAGAGGGAGAATAAACTTTCTGAAGTTCTGTGTCAGTATCAGGGAAGCCATCCGACCTTTGTTATTGTTCCATCAGTTTTCGAGGTCCAAGGGCTACTAAAATGATTTGAACTTATTTTTTTTCCTCTAGTTAACATCTGTATCTTTCCAAATTGGTATAGTTTTCCCAGATTGGATTTTTGTGGAATTAGTTACAAATTTTCGAAGTTCATGACAGTAAGCTGCACCAATACCAGGGACAGCCAGACCTCTGTCTCTTTTTCGATATCAAACATTGTCCAAACGCTGAGATTATGGTTGGGAGTTATTTTTATGTGAATTTAACGTCCAGAGCTTTCCATAGAGCTATGGTTTTCTAGATTCTTATTTTTCTAAAATTAGTTATGATTTTCCAAAGTTAGAGCCAAAAATATGACTTTTGGGCTCATTTGAGAAATTGTATTTTCTTAGTTTTTGGCTTCATATCCATGGTTTATGGGTTGTTTGAGACTATGTACAAGTTGTATAAATGGTGCTGGAGTAGAGAATGTGAATGATGGGTTCACGGGACCCACGGGACAAATTATGAGCATTTGAACCCCATTTTATAGCTTGAAAATGCCACGGTTTATACTTGTTCTTTATAAATCATATGGAATTAAGCCTAGAGGGAGATTAATTGGAGTTAAGTCATTATGGTGTTACATAACTCCCTTGAAATGCTTGTCATCTCATAAAAGAACATCTCATAAAAGAAGACAATTGTGGCATTATCACAATACATTTTTAGTGACTTGGTAATATTGCTAATGATTCCAAGTCCTAAAATAAAGTTCCATAATTATAAACTATGAATAGTTGCCTCAAAGCATGCCATAAACTCATCTTCCATAAAATGGCTCCTTTAAAAGATACTAAATAGCCAAAAGTGGATTTACTTGTATCCATACAACTAGCAAAATATGAATATGAATATCTATTCACGTCAAAGTGATCAGATTTGAGAACTTTCTTTATAGCTTTCTAGTGATCTTACTTTAGTACCCAACATTCCAACTACAAGATTGATGTCTAGTCTGGTACATCTTTAGGCATACATAAAACCCCCTAAAAAACCTAATTGGAATGGGAGATGCTAAACAATTTTCCATTCTTAATTTCTATAAAACTTTATTGATATATGCTTTAGAAAAATTCAGTAATTCTTGTGATCTGTCATGGAACATTTCTTTCCTAGTCACATAGTTTGCCTCTCTTATATCCTTCATTTTGAAGTTGTTAGAGAGGAAATTCTTAGTCTTATGTACTAGAATCAAAATTAGAAATATAAACTTGCTCTTACTAACCTTTAAATATAGGTCAACAATGTTTTCTTTAAATCCAAAGGAAATAACAATATTATTGAACTTGAGATACCATAGCCTTGAAGCTTGTTTAGGGTTGTATATTGATTTCCTTAATTAATTTACACACCATATGTTCTTTTCCTTCAATTGGAAACCCCATCAGTTGATTCATGTATACTTCTTCCTGCAAATTCCTGTTTAAAAAATACAATTTTCACATCCATTTGATGCAACTTTGAGTTATAATGAGCTACCAATGTTGTGATAATTCTAAAAAAAATCTTTCTCAGAAGTTGGTGAAAATGTCTCCTTATAATCAACACCATCCTTTTAAGTAAAACTTTGGCAATGAGTTTGGCCTTGTAACACTCAAGGTTGCCATGCGCATCACATTTGGTCTTAAAAGATCCACTTACATCCGACTCTCTCACAACTTTTAAGTAATTCCACAAGGTTCCACACTCACTATGTTTTGTAGATTTCAACTTTTCTTTCATGACATTCAACCATTTATCAGTATTATCACTATTAATGGCCCGTGAAAACAAAATTAGGTCATCATCAATTCCTAAATCAACTTCTAAATCTTATAGATAAACCATATAATCATTTGAAATAATAGGTCTTCTTTCCCTTTTGAATCTTCTTAATACTATCTCTTGTAGTTCTTTCACTACAGGTTCATTATGAGTTGTAGGATCATGAATCTATTCTTCTTCTTCATTGTTTTGTGGTTTAACAATGTAAGGAACAACCACTTTAGAAGAACTACAAATTATAGGAACTTGCATTCTTATTTCCTTAATTTCCATATTTCATGGAGCTTCACTGCCATTGATTTCACCATTCTTAATGATTTTGGCATTTCTAGTTTCAACAATTCTTGTGCTATATAAAGGACAATAAAATATATACCTTTAGAATTTTTCAAATAACCAATGAAACACCCATTGATTGTTCTTGCTTTTAGCTTTTCTTCTTTCTTGTGGA
This sequence comes from Erythrophleum ivorense, assembly GCA_026724425.1. Classification (NCBI taxonomy): domain Eukaryota; kingdom Viridiplantae; phylum Streptophyta; class Magnoliopsida; order Fabales; family Fabaceae; genus Erythrophleum; species Erythrophleum ivorense. The sequence continues at coordinate 40,959,603 of JAIUCV010000007.1, forward strand.
TTATATACTCTTATATTATTATTATTATTATTATTATTATTATTATTATTATTATTATTATTATTTATTTATTTATTTATTTATTTTTAGCCTGGGATCTTTAAACATGCAAGTGCCTTAAATTAGGTTTTCTAACAATCTATAGTTCAAGTGGTTTCTTTAGAACTACCTTACCAAGAACCTTATTCAACAAATACATGAGAATTTTTTTTTGTTTTTCTTTTTAGTTGCACACATCCACAATGAAATAGGTAAAGATGACTTATTATGCAGTAATGTTTGGTTATATCCAGTAATGTTTGGTTATATCTTTTTCATACACTATTTTGTTGTGGTGTACTCGGTATGTATTGAGCACATATGCTATGTTTCTCAAAGAATTTAACAAATAGGCTTGGGCTTCTTATGAACCCTTTGTTTGTGTGTGTGTGTGTGTGTTTTTTTTTTCCCCTTTAAAATCTACCAAGTGTTATGGGAAACTATAGTTAAATTTTGATTTAAAACATACATAAACATTAAGCTTACCTTTCTTTTCAAATCAAGCTTTGTGTTTTGAACAATCCTTTTGGAAGTGTCTAAACCTTTTATAGAAATAACATTTTTCATTCTTTTGTTCCTTCGTGTGGATTTAAGAGGAGTTATTTGGTTCAAGTGGTCTTATACCTTTATCACGTTTCTTTATTGATTTCTTTCCAACTTGTTGATGGTTCACATAATGGACACAATAATTTCTTTGATTCCTAAGTCTCATTTCCTCCTTAACTAACATATTATGCAATTTGTGTATGTTCCTTTTATCTTTCATTGTGTTATAGTACATTTGAAAAGGGTTGTACTTAGACAATAATGAGTTAGAGATAAACTATACAAGGAAATTTTCATCCACAACCATTCTCAATGACTTAAGTCATGCTACTATATTATTTCAATGGCATGTTCATGCTCAGTATGAGGACCATCAAATTTCAGGGGGGCTAAGGTACCAATTAATGTCTTAACAAAATACTTGTCATGAATTTTAGGGTGCTTTTTCACAAATTTCATAAATCCTTAAGCACTTTTAGGTTTTGGAAGAGCTAACTTAAAAAGTTATTAGCTATGCTTATCCTTACATTAGGCTCTCAATCTATTTGACCTTTCCTTTTTCTTATAATGGGCTTTCCCTTCATTGCTATTAGTAGCCATAACAACATTATACTTCTTAACCTATAATGCCAAATCAAGATCTAATACACTAAGATGAAATTAGACTTCTTTGCTTTAGCAAGAAAAGTTCATCTCATTAAAAATTAGAACAAATAAAGCATGTGAATGAAGTAAATTTGGAATAGATACTTCAAGAAAGAATATGCCTAATATTAATGCTTTGAGTCATAACTAACATAGTACACAAATTCAAAAAATAATTCATTTAATAGTAAATTGCATACAATATTCCCCTTTGGGTGATATATTAATATACAACTATAAAACATAATTTATTCTTAAAATTCAATTTCACATGGTTGGCAATTATATGTACTTTAATTAGACATGTTTGCAATCTTTGGATATACTAAACATATCTAATGATGTATATTAATTAACCACAATCATGTTTATGATTATAAAATGACTAATCAACCTTTGGGTGATCCTTAAATATTTTATAATCAATGAACTTCAATATACCAACTACAAAATAAATAGATATATCATCTTATTTATAGCATCATATAATCATGGGTAATTGAATTTCATTTAATTTGACATCTAACAAAGCTTTCTAATTTGGCCACTTTGGTGACTAACAAATTATCCATAATATAGATATCAAGGTAAATATTAATATTATACTACTATAATCATAACATAACAAGAAAAATAGAATTTAGCAAGGGATAATTCCCTCACTATTTTGTCACTATATAGATGTAACAAGGGTTTAGTAGGAGAACAATAAGAAATAAGCCCCTCATTGTATTCCAAATGCTAGATAGCAAGGAAATTTCTCCTCCTAATCCCTTGCTAAAATCCTTTGTTATTTCAAATAGTGAGAGAATATTTGTCGCCAAATTGGTTGTTAATTTTTAATCAATTCTCTTGCTATTTTGCAAGGCTATTGTGAGGAAATATCCCTTGTTTTATAGCGAGGAACTTGTTGGGGAATTTTCCCCATTATATAGTGAGATGATTGCAATGAAGTTCCCTCACTAATTAGCGAGGAAATTTCCTTGCTAACCCTTTGCTGCAAGAAAAACAAATCACTCAAAAATGAGTTACTCGAACTCCTCTACTTCTTCAACAACATTGAATGAGTTACTGAATATTTCTAACTTCAATTAATCTTCCCAAGTTCTAAAATAAAATTAGAGTGCCTTCAATAAGCCATACATTATGAACTTGTATAGTATTCTCATCAATATAAGTGTCTATATTGTAACATCCCTAAAATGAGGATTTTTTTAATTATTTAGTATTTTATGTAATGAATTTATTAAACTTTAATAAAAAGAATTTGAATGAAATAGCTTTGTATATGAGAAGTATAAGTTGAATAGGACCCATAGGAAATTTTGAGATTTTTGGGGGTCCAGAGGCAAAATTGTCATTTGTCACTCAGACAAACTTTGATAATTTTTTTTAGAAGGAATGGGAATATTAGAGGAATAAATAACCCCTGAAACTCCTTCAGAGTTTCTTAGCCCTTTAACTATTTCTATTTCTATAGTTATTACAACTTCTTTTTCTATCTAGGTCATGGCTACTGATTGGGCTAACCAGATTCGGGACCAGATCTTGCCCGACCATCCGAACAACATGGTGTCATTAAACCCGTCTCATCAAATTGAATTTAACTGTGGGTCATGAATTTTTGAGATTCTTACTCGATTTTTTTGATATTTATGTCTAAAGCTACGAATAGAGGGTGAAACTAAAGTTCCCTCAACTTTCGGGCAATTTATACATTTTTCTCGGCATATAACTTTTCTTTGTATTTTAGTCCCCGGCTCCTTCATACTTGACTTCAGAGCTCTTCGAGACCTCTTGGAAACATTAAACGTGACCCACAAAAGGATGAATAATATTAAAATATAGCAGAGAACTTAGAAAATACAGATTAAATAAGATATTATGGAAAACCTAGGAAAATAGTGGTAATTTTGTAAGCCTAACTTGGGAAGAGCTGACGTGGCACCAGGAAACTGGGAAGGTGCTGATGTGGCACCATGTAGAAAAGAGAGAGATGATGTGGCTCCATGTGTGAAGAAGAAGTTGGAAGTTGGAAGAAAATTTTGGAAACTGCACGAGCTATGGAGCAATTACACAGGCTTGTGTTAGCAAATCTTAGAAATCTCACACATTACAAAAAAATTACCACTGACTTCAGCATGACATAGACGCTGACTTAAGCGGCATTAAATGCAATCTTATCTTTACATATTACAAAAAAGTAACTAGGGTAATCCAATGGTTAATATTCATTCGTCAAACGTGATACAATCTAAGCTGTTGATGTAATCTAATGGCTTAGATTTCTTCACCTTTTCAAGATCAAACCACCACCTTTGATCTAATCTAAAGGCGTACATTTTATCTCTTATTTCAAGGTTAAATTTTGACTATCCATGTAATCTAAAGACCAAGATCTTCTACCTTAAAGTTAATTAAATCTTAACAGTTTATAACTAGTATATGTATGAACCACACACACACTTTCATGCCATTCTTACACACACAAAATACATACCAAAATTCGGCCAAGACAAAGAGAAGGAAAAGGAGAAGGAGCTCGACCTAAGGAAGAAGAGAAGGGGGAAGGAAGAGAGAAGGAAAAGCCACCGGGGAAAATCAAACACTGCAGAGTTAAGGTAACATAGATAGCCTTTCTTCTTTTTGATTTTTCTTCTATTTTTCTCCAAGAATTCTTCTATTATCTTTCTCTCTAAATTTCGTACATGGCATGAGGAGATGGGAAATTTTGTTATTTCCATGAATTCTAGCCAAGAAAAGATGGAGAAATCATATATATGGCTTATGGATTCATGTGATTCAAGAAAATTCCTATTCTTGACAATTTTTCTACAAATCGAGAAGCTTTGTATTTCAAGATGCCCTGGGAGAAATTGAAGAGAAAATAAAGGGGAAGTGATGGAAGAAAGCCTAAGGAAGAGGGAGATTAATACAACTTTGATTTTCATGAAGAAATTGGCAAGGAAACCCTAGAATTTTATCTTGAGAAAATTGTAGAATCCATATAAAATCTCTAGAAATTGATTGAGGCCTTTTGTTTATCATCCTTGAATATGTATGTGTGGCTATTTGGCAACATAAAAATGAAGCGAAATCATATGTCTTCTTAGATGTATAGGTTTGGCCAATACATGTACATATACCTAGGGAAGAGTTTTCTTAAATCTAACTAAATTAGGTTAATCTGCATGAAAAATAAGGCCTATAGTAAAATTTTGGTGAATTATGGATCATTGTATAAAAAGTTAAATTTTTGAGAAAAAGTGTTGACCAATATGTTCTTGGATTTTCTTTGATGATATTTGATATGTCTTGCATGATTATTGTGATATAATATGTTCTATGTGCTGTCTGGATTATGCTAATATTTACTTTGTAAATTTTGGAGCTCATTTGTGATAGTTAGAAATTTACGCAGCATTATGTCAAGAATGAAATATATGATAACATGTATTCTGGCATTGCACTGTTTACTATGCTGATATACTGTTTGATTTCTTGACATGAATAATATGCTATTTACTACTTGATTTTATAAGTATGGGTTATTTGGTAAAGGACTGACCAATATATATATATGGCGGAATAGCCTTATCCAGGGGATGAGCCCTGTGTGTGCCAGAGTTAGCCATTGGGTAGCTGTTGTTGTGTTAGATATCCAATCTTAAAGACACTTTAAAATATCTAAACCATTAATTCTCGGACTCCAATATGTTGTCATGCTATCTAGATTATTTATGCACAGAGTTGTGCAAGGCAGTTTTTTCCCAAATATACCTATATGCCTTGATCAAATGATGGCTTGCATGACATATTATTGTGATATTTTATATGACTTTCCTTAGGTACCCACTGGGGGATGCCTAAGTAAAGGAAGCAGGGGTGAGCCTGCTATGTCATGGCAGTGCAAGATGAGTTAAGCTTAAGCCTATCGAAGCTAGTGTAACACGGTCTGAGTGTTGGGCCTGGCAGTCTCCAAGGCTTAATGGTCAAAAGAGAATAAATATTGTTTGTGATATTTTCTATATTCTATATATGTGGAAATCTCATGAATGCCTTGCAACTGTTAAGTATCAATTATGTTAAGACAATCCTTGTATTTTATTCATGTCCTATCTTTAGATGTAACATGCCTATTCACTTCGCTATTTCATATTCACGTTAGATATTGCTAACAGGTATATCTCTTTGTTTATATTGTTCGATAAATTAACTGTCTTACCACTATATTGCTTGTTGTCTGTTGAAAGTACTTGGCTCTTCTTCATGGATATTATATGGTATTAATCCTGTCTATATTACTGAGAAAATTATTTCTCACTCTAGTGTGGTTTATATTTTTCTTAGATTCCAATCTATCAAGTGACCCTAGAACTCTATGCGGAGTAGATCCAGTTCCCATTGAGAAGATGGGTCTTCGTCATCCATAATATACACATCATATCATGTGATGATGTTGTTCGTGCTATACCAGTATATTTTGTGTCCCCAGTAGAGTTGGAGTCCCACACATTCCTAGTGGGTGGAGTTGACCCTCCTGCTCTTCCATTTGCATGAACCGAGGCCCAGTTACTGATACTGACCCTTTTGTTATCTGGGGGACTTTCTTTTTGAATGGTTATAGGATATATTCCCTTTTGATGTGATGTGACTTGTATGACCCCGTTCCCTTGTGAGGGAACTCTTGAACTAATTTATATAAGTTACAGTGTATTTCCATTATTGTTGTAGTCCACTACGCCATTAATTAGATTTTATTGTGAAGGAATAATTAAAAAAATGATTAACCTCAAATAAGGAATTCTTCACAAAAATATAAAATAAAGAAGGATATTAGAAGAGGTGTTACACATATCACTCATGATCATGACATATTGCCTATTGAACACAATCTCATTTAGTTTAAAGCTTGGGAAAATTCAATTACAATTAGGAACATTTAGCAATAAGAGAGGAATTCAAGTCTTTCCCTAAGCAATGTGACGTGGGTATATTTTGAAGATGCGCTTGGGGAAACCTAAGCTTAAACTATGGCTTTTCGAAGAACTTGGGTTTTTCCCAAGCATGATTGTCCTGTGTATGACATGGTTGCTTATACAGCACTTGAATTAGCATATCACTGATAGTAATTTCAAGGATGTGCTTTGAAGGAAGAAATGCCATTTCTGCTCCCAAAAAGATATCATCAAAACTAAAATATTCCACTAAATCAGTGTTAGGAAAACTAAAATCCTTTTTATTTTTTGAAACACATCCTCAAAATACTGAGTGAATGGGTCAACAATTGATAGGACAACAACCATGCTCTAAATAATATTCTTGAGTTTTGAATTGAAATGGGAATGAATAGTTTGGACTACACAACCATAAGCTTAAATGACATTATCATCCATTCAAATTACACCAACGTTATGTTATTTTATGAACACTATAATTTTATTAGGAAATGCTTTATGAATGCAATTCCAATAGATGATAATTTCTTTTAAACTTGATCATGAGCTAGGCTTATTAAAAAATGGGTCAAGCCTTTATAGGTATATAAAGTTTAGGACTAAGCCCAAGCCTAAGCCTGACCTTGGCCCAAATACACTTTTTCTATAGTTCCAGCCTAATTTTGAAGTAAAAAAGCCTAACTTGTCCCAAGTTAAATGGCTTAAGTAACTATGGTTGTTGAAAGTGCCTATCTCTTTTAGGATGGAACCAATAAGGTTCATTCCAAATATAAAGATAAGCTTGGTCAAGGAAAGGCTTTCCAAGCAAATCTACATACCTTAGATCTAATTATACAACCTCATTCTTAAAGTTGTTGCTAGTTATAAGTATGCTAATGGATGTTATTTCCTTATCTAAATCAATCTAATTTAGCCAACTTGCAACCATAGGAGAAAGATGACACCTTGATGAGAGTGGTGGTAGAAGATGACAACGAAAGAGGTGGTCATAGATGATAAGGAGATCTCCACTCTCTAGTTGCTTGCTTACTCAACTTCTCAATAGTGGTGGGGGGGGGGGGGAAAGAAGACTCTCTTAGATTCCAAAACACTTCAATTCAGCTGCTTGCTTTCACATTTAAAGTTTTAGACAACATGAGGGTTTGGCCAAGTCTTTGGAAAGCCAAGGTTGGGTCTTGGGTTTTCACAAGAGTGATTTTTAGGTGTTTTACTTGTTTATTTATCTATTTATATTTGTCTTATTTATTTTATAGTGCCTATGGCCTCCCTATTTGTTGTCATATGTTAGGTAGGTAGCTTGATATCAATTAAAAGTATAAGTTATTATAAGTTACTAACTAGAATTTATAGTTTGTTTTGTTTTATTTATTGCTTTCTTTTATCTTAGGTAATTTTAACTAGTCAATTTTCTTTTATTTCCCTTTTACTTTTATAACTCAATTAACTACCACAAAAATAAGATATGTTGGCGCACATTCATTAGAGGTTTTTAAGAAATCGCTAAATGAAATAAATTTGTTAGCGGTTATTATAAAACCACCAATAAAATGAAGAAATAATTGGTGATTCTTATACAACTGCCAACTATATTATTATAGTTGGCGATTTTATAAAAACTACTAACTATAACATACATATTTGGTGGTTTCTCAAAAATAGCCAACTATATATTTTTTGCTAATAAAATATTTAAAAATGTAATTGAATTTAGTTGGTGATTTTTAAATAACTACTAACTAAAGTTACATCAATGTTGGCAGTTATTTTATAATCGCTAACTAAACTTAATTAAAGTTAGTGGTTTTTCGTATAACTGCTAACTAATGTCTTTTTAAAATAATTTTTACTGTCAGTATAGTTTGTAAAACCCTTTTTCCATAGTTGCAGAAGCTCGCGCTTGATTGTAAACTCTCCACCACCCTATTCATTATCTTTGTCACATCCCTTGGTGGTTCTCTCCCCATTTTTGGTGGCTTCCTTCCTTTTCTAGCATCTTCCACACCAGTAGCATTAGTTTAATGCTTCAATGGTTGATTCGGCCTCCTCCTTCTTCCTCTCTACAACTCCTGTTCTTCTACCTTGTATGTAAATTTCTTCTTTTTTGGTTCTTTAATTTCAAATGATTTACTTGTTGTTCTTCATGCATTCACTCACATTTGGAATGATTTACTATTTTTTCAAATAGTAGGCAAATTAACATTAGCAAATTAAAAACCTTTGACAATTTTGATGCCTTTTGGGTTAAACAATCATGTTTTTTAATTGTTAACATTTAGATGACTATAAGAGTGTGTAGAAAATACATAAAAGGACATACAAACACGATTGGAAATAAAACGTTAAATTTGATAGAAACATTTATTTTAATTTAAAATAAATATATGATGGTTTAGAATTAATATTATAATTAGTGGGATTGGGAAAATATTATCTTAATAGTTAGCAATGATAGTGGCAGAAGAGATGGTAAAAGAATAAGTATTTGGAATTCATGCATAAATTATTTGACAATTCATTGCTCTGTTATTATGGACTATTGGATTAATATTGTAGTTTTAGTTTGAAGAGAAGGCTTAGCTTGAGAAACTTCTATTTTTAAGCTATCATGCTGTGGGTTTTTTTTAAAATATAGATTAAAGCAAAAGAGTAATTAGAAAGCTTGTACAATTAGGCAATATTTAGTAGAGTAATAGGTAGGAGTCCAAGCATATTAGGAGCCACTAACTATATTTTTCTCAAATTAGTTCTTGTTAGAGAGAAAAGTATGAATCAGAGATGGATGTCTACTAATCGTTTGTCTAGGGGATATGCAGATCACATGAAAGAGTTTATTTGGTTTGCAATTGAGCATGCAAAAGATCATAGTAAAATTATACGGCCTTGTTTAAATTGCTACCATGTGAAACAAATTAATGTAATTGAGTTGGAAGATCATTTAGTGTGTAATGGGATTGACCAATGTTATATATGTTAGACAAAGCATGGTGAGACAAAGGATAAGCATAGTAATTGGGAGTATAGTGGGAGTTGTGCCTCAAATGATTTCGACACAAGTACATATGAGGCTGACTATCTTGAAGAGATGGCAAATGTGGTTGAAGAGGATTTTCAAGATTGTCCTCAAATGTTTGAGAGGTTGAAAAGTGATGTAGAAAAATCGTTATATTCTAATTATATTTAATTCACAAAATTGTCAACGGTGTTGAAGTTGTACAAATGTAAAGTGGGAAATGGATGAAGTGATAACAGCTTTACAAGATTGTTTGCTTTTTTGAAAGATATATTGCCAGAGGATAATGAGCAAAGGTGTTACATTTTTTATATCAGAGCAAAAGGTTCAAGCACTTTTGCTAGATGTTAGGCTCTTGAATGGTGTGATTAGCCTATGGTTAGTGTGAATTGCCATGGAAATACTAGCATACATATGCATATATGCTTGTGATATAATTGTGAACTGAGGGTTGCTACTTCTTTATAGACAAATGGTTAAGACTAAATGGGGCAGGGAAGAGGCAGGCCACCCAGGGAGCAAAGAGCTGAGCCAGAGGTTTCGGTTGGGCCTAAGGATCTTCTACGTACCATCATGGAGAGACTTGATCGGTATGAGGTCATAATGGGCCAGTAGCAGGAGATGCTAGAACAGTAAGGTACATTGCCCAACAATAGCATGACATGATCATGTAGTCGCAAAATACCCTGGCCAGGCAAGAAGAAGCTAAGAGAGAGCCCCTATACCTCAGTCATTTACTTATAGCATTCCACCTACACCTCCTCAAGAGCCTGCTCAGACCTAGACGCTTATCTAGAAACTGTTGAATCAGTTTAGGAAAAATAATCCACCCTCATTTGATGAGGAGTTCGATGTGAATAAGGAAGATGCCTGGGTCATGGAGTTAGAAAAGATATTTTCGATGATGGATTACACCATAGAGCAAAAAGCTTAGCTCGCCACTTTCATGCTACAAAAAGAAGTCAATAGGTGGTAGCGTAGCACGAAACCTCTAATACAAACTAAGAACATACAGATTACTTGGGAAAGCTTGTTAATGGAGTTTTATGAGAAGTACTTCCCTAGTTCGGTAAGGAAAAAGAAAGAGATGGAATTTATGGACTTGAGGCAAACTGAAGAGATGGTCGTAGATGAGTATGTGGCCAAGTTCATTGAGTTATCTTAGTATTCCTCTTACCTCTAAAGGTATGATGATGAGCCCTGGAGATGTGAGCAATTTGAGATTGGGTTGAAGCCCCTGATTAGTGACAGAGTTACCTCATAGCAGATTAAAAAGTTTAATACTCTTATGGGGGTCAACAGGGTGACTAAGAATAACCTGCGAGCTATCATACCTGCTACGGCTTCAGCTAGTCAGAAGGGGGCTCCAGAATTGAAAAGACTGAGATTAGAAGAGGGTTCTAGTGTGACACCTAGCACTAAAAAGAGAAGAAAGGTGCCATGGAATAAAAGGCCACAGAGGGTTAAGTAGATGCCGCCTTCTCGGAGTTAGTCATCTACTCACCAGTCTTTAGTGACGTGCTTCAAGTATAGGAAGTGGGGCACATTGCTAAGAATTGTCCCCAGATGGATACAACGCCTTCTCCCAGGCCACAGACCCAAGGTCGAGTATTCATCCTCACTCACCTAGAAGCCAGTGCATTTCCTAGTTTGATTTGAGGTACGCTGATAGTGAATGGCTTTTCTATAGTTGCTATGTCTGATTTAAGTGTTAGTCACTCGTTTATATCTTATGATTATGTGAGGTAATTAGGTTTGGCTGTTAATGCTTTTCTGTTTGACTTGTCTATCACTACATCTGCCGGAGGCCACGTTGTTACTTCCCATACTTACTTAAATGTCACTGTTTAGTTCAATCATTATCATATCACTATTGATTTGATATGCATGCCCTTCCATGGTATTGATTTGATTGTTGGTATGAACTGGATAGCCACGAATAATGCGGTACTTGATTGTGAACACCGAACCATTTCCCTACCTGCTTGTGAGACCATACCTAGGGTAGGAGCTGAGTTATCATTTATGACTACTATCCAGACTGAGAGGCATTTAGAGCATGGATGTCCAAAATATCGGTGTTTTTTTATGGATTGCTATTTCGAGTATTGCTCCCATTGGACTTCTTATGTCAGGATATGGGTCAAATAATAAATATTCCTTTTTGGGTGGTCTACGGGCTGCTGCTCAATCGATTAGTTATGAAATACCATTAACTCTATGTGTGTTATCAATATCTCTACGTGTGATTCGTTGAGACAGAAACTTTTCCATGCTCCTTTCTTTTCGTCTTTATTTCTTTTCTTCTTTATAGGAAAGGGGTAGACAAAATTGAATAGATATCCTGATTTTCATTATTTTTATTCGGAATTCGGATTGATGAACTAAATCAGATAGTTATATGAGTGAAATAAAACAGCTTCTATTTATTCATTTACATTTAATATTCTAATTTAATAGATATTTTGAATATATATATTAATATACATATATAGAATTCTAGATATATAAAATTAATATACTATGATTGAATTTCATTTGAATCTGCAGTAAAAATATTGAGTCTCATTTTCTATGTATAAGAATTAAGTGGAAAAAAAAATTATAAGCGGAAGAAAGCGTTTACCCCCAAATTGGTTGATTAGTCATCCTGTCTTGAAGCGGGCTCAAAAGACCAACCTTATTGAGTTTTCACTACCATTTGTATGAATTACCATACATGTATTACCATAAAGGGGGATTGATAAAAAATGAGTGGATGGTTAGAAACACCAAGATACACAAAGGATTAGTAATGGAGATTATGTAAATTCTCCAAAAGAGCATTTCTGCATAATATAAAAAGAATACTAATTGGGGCTTAAAGTTGGTAGAAATAATCAGGCAGTACTCCCCACAATTCCGATCCAGAGTATGCTCCTATCCACTGATTAAATAAATAACTATCAGAAACGAAATAATCCTTTAATTTTTTTTGAAGTCCCCTTTTGTTTTGCACATAAAAAAAAGAAGATTAGGAACGAAAAAAAAAAAAAGAAAGAATAATAATATAATACAATTAAAATAAAAAAAAGAGGGATCCCTTTGGATTCTTTCTTATATCCATATTCATGGAGATAAAATTTATGTCATAATTCATAAATTAGTGTCTAATTTTTTTACGTAATCGAAAACGATGGGTTATTGATAATTCTAAAGGAGTATTTTATTGAATTGAAGAATTCAATTATTACTCAACAAATTCAAATTATTAAGGGATGAGATCAATTCAGAAGTACCTTTTTGTATTTATTATTATAACAGACAGAATTCAATTGGTCTAATTCAGGACCGTCCAATGGATTTGAATCCTATCTATCCTAGGGATATATCAAGATAAATAACCGGCCCGGTCCTTAGATTTATTATGGCCTTCGAGGAGCCGTATGAGGTGAAAATCTCATGTACGGTTCTGTAATAGCGATGGGAACAGTAATGTTATCACCGACTAGGATTATCTAACAGTTTAAGTACAGTTGATATAGTTGACGCGCAATCCAAATATGGTTTTTGGGGATGGAATTTGTGGCGTCAACCTATAGGTTTTATCATTTTTCTAATTTCTTCCCTAGCGGAATGTGAAAGATTACCTTTTGATTTACCAGAAGCAGAAGAAGAATTAGTAGCAGGTTATCAAACCGAATATTCGGGTATCAAATTTGGTTTATTTTACGTTGCTTCCTATTTAAACTTATTAGTTTCTTCATTATTTGTAACAGTTCTTTACTTGGGCGGTTGGAATATCTCTATTCCGTACATATTCGTTTCTGAGCTTTTTGAAATAAATAAAACATGTGGAATTTTTGGAACGACAATTGATATCTTTATTACATTAGCTAAAACTTATTTGTTCTTGTTCGTTTCTATCACAACAAGATGGACTTTGCCTAGGCTAAGAATGGATCAATTATTAAATCTTGGATGGAAATTTCTTTTACCTATTTCTCTCGGTAATCTATTATTAACAACCTCGTTTCGACTGTTTTCACTGTAAAAGATTGATATTCTATATTCATAACTTGTCTCAAACAAGAGAAAGAAACAAAACAAAAATATTCATAGATATTCACGATATGTTCCTTATGGTAACTGGGTTCATGAATTATGGTCAACAAACAGTACGAGCTGCAAGGTACATTGGTCAAAGTTTCATGATTACCTTATCCCACGCAAATCGTTTACCTGTAACTATTCAATATCCTTATGAAAAATTAATCACATCGGAACGTTTCCGCGGTCGAATCCATTTTGAATTTGATAAATGCATTGCTTGTGAAGTATGTGTTCGTGTATGTCCTATAGATCTACCCGTTGTTGATTGGAAACTGGAAACTGATATTCGAAAGAAACGATTGTTTAATTACAGTATTGATTTCGGGATCTGTATATTTTGTGGTAACTGTGTTGAGTATTGTCCAACAAATTGTTTATCAATGACTGAAGAATATGAACTTTCGACTTATGATCGTCACGAATTGAATTATAATCAAATTGCTTTGGGCCGTTTACCAATGTCAGTAATTGACGATTATACAATTCGAACAATTCAATTCAAATAAAATTCTTTTTTTTTTTTTTTTTTTAATTTATATAAATTTTTTCTATTTAAATATTAATTTAAATAGAAATATTATATTATTAAAAAAAAATATATTAAAAATAGAAAATGGATTCTATAGATTATTTATTATTTATATAAAATTCCTATTAGAATTTATTATTTATATTATTTATTATTATATTATTTATTAGAAATTTAATAAATAGAATATTATTCTATTTATATTAGAATTATATAAATAATTATTATATATTTCTATATTTAATATAAATAATGTTCTAATAAATATAGTATAGTTTAATATAGTTTCGAACTACTCTTTCGTATAAAGAATGAGATTAGTCCTATAACTGTACCTATATCAATTCACACTCCTTAGGATTTAATTCAATTAGGAATTTAGTATATAAAATTTTTTCCTGGTCGTATCAATAAGGTCATGAAATTTCGATTTATTTATCTTTTATTTTACATCTAATGGATTTACCTGAACCGATACATGATTTTCTTTTAATCTTTCTGGGATCAGGTCTTGTATTAGGAAGTCTAGGAGTAGTATTACTTACCAACCCAATTTTTTCTGCCTTTTCGTTGGGACTGGCTCTTGTTTGTATATCTTTATTCTATATTTTATCAAACTCCCATTTTGTAAGCTGCAGCACAGCTACTTATTTACGTGGGAGCTATAAACGTTTTAATCATATTTGCTGTGATGTTCATAAATGGTTCAGAATATTACCAAGATTTTCATCTTTGGACCGTTGGGGATGGAGTTACTTTGATGGTTTGTACAAGTATTTTGTTTCACTAATAACTACTATTCCAGATACATCATGGTACGGGATTATTTGGACTACAAGATCAAATCAGATTATAGAGCAAGATTTGATAAATAATAGTCAACAAATTGGAATTCATTTATCAACAGATTTTTTTCTTCCGTTTGAACTCATTTCAATAATTCTTTTAGCTGCTTTGATAGGTGCAATTGTCGTGGCTCGCCAGTAAGAATAGAACTAGTAACATCAATCTAAATTCCATTTTGTTCTATTTTATCTGCATTTCCTTTGAATTTTATATGTGAATGGGAAAGTGAAAGATTGTTTATGTTTAAAAGAATTTTATTATTCGATTTATTACCAATATATTCTTTTGGTCCGTACTTGTTATATTCTGTAGTCAATCGAATCTGTTGAATTGTTGTTCATATTGAAATGAATCGAAATTGATAAGGAGTTGGTCAATGATGCTCGAACATGTACTTGTTTTGAGTGCCTATTTATTTTCTATCGGTATCTATGGATTGATCACGAGCCGAAATATGGTTAGAGCCCTTATGTGTCTTGAACTT
The DNA here is from genome assembly GCA_026724425.1 of Erythrophleum ivorense. Lineage (NCBI taxonomy): Eukaryota > Viridiplantae > Streptophyta > Magnoliopsida > Fabales > Fabaceae > Erythrophleum > Erythrophleum ivorense. The sequence continues at coordinate 40,974,752 of JAIUCV010000007.1, forward strand.
ATACTGAATGCGGTTAATATCAATTTCGTAGCTTTTTCTGATTTTTTTGATAGTCGCCAATTAAAAGGAAATATTTTTTCAATTTTTGTTATAGCTATCGCAGCCGCTGAAGCAGCTATTGGACCGGCTATTGTTTCGTCAATTTATCGTAACAGAAAATCAACTCGTATCAATCAATCGAATTTGTTGAATAAATAGTATTAATCAGAAAAATTCGAATTTCGAATATTGAAATTCGAATATTTATCAATTCAAATTCGCATGTATGATACACAACGTATGATCATGTTTGCGAAAACGTAAGAAATCAAAGTATCTTGGCCCTTTCTTATGAATTGATCCAGAGGTAGATTGATTAGAAAAATTCTGGTAAATCATTGATTCGTCTGGTGTCGAAATATATGATTCATTTACAAGTTTACTAGAGCGAAAATTGCTGATGTTCAAAAATTAATAGATCCAATGTCACATTCAGTAAAGATTTATGATACATGTATAGGATGTACTCAATGTGTCCGAGCCTGCCCCACAGATGTATTAGAAATGATACCTTGGGACGGATGTAAAGCTAAGCAAATAGCTTCTGCTCCAAGAACAGAGGACTGTGTTGGTTGTAAGAGGTGTGAATCCGCCTGTCCGACAGATTTCTTGAGTGTTCGAGTTTATTTATGGCATGAAACAACTCGAAGCATGGGTCTAGCTTATTGATACGTTTCAAAAAACCACATACGAATACCATTTTTTTACTGACAAAAACCCGTGCTCAAAATAGAAAAGATTTTTTTTCTATTTTGAGCACGGGTTTTTCTGACCCAAGTGTATCTTATTTTTACCACGAATTTTTTTCCTTGGTTAACAATAGTTGTAGTTTTGCCAATATCCGCGGGTTCCTTAATCTTCTTATTTCCCCATAGAGGAAATAAGGTAATTAGGTGGTATACTATTTGTATATGCTTAATGAATCTCCTTCTAACAACCTATGCATTCTGTTATCATTTCCAATTGGACGATCCATTAATCCAATTGACGGAGAATTATAAATGGATCAAATTTTTTGATTTTTACTGGAGATTCGGAATAGATGGACTCTCTATAGGACCTATTTTACTGACGGGATTTATCACCACTTTAGCTACTTTAGCGGCTCAACCGGTTACTCGGGAATCCCGATTATTCCATTTCCTGATGTTAACAATGTATAGCGGTCAAATAGGATCATTTTCTTCTCGAGACATTTTACTTTTTTTCATCATGTGGGAATTAGAATTAATTCCTGTTTATCTACTTTTATCCATGTGGGGGGGAAAGAAACGTTTGTATTCAGCTACAAAGTTTATTTTGTATACTGCAGGAAGTTCCATTTTTTTATTAATGGGAGTTCTCGGTATCGGTTTATATGGTTCCAATGAACCAACATTAAATTTTGAAACATCAGCTAATCAATCGTATCCTGTGGCACTGGAAATAATATTCTATATTGGATTTCTTATTGCTTTTGCTGTCAAATCGCCGATTATACCCTTAC